>PRKT01000619.1:47979-87387 GCA_003671525.1 Saccostrea glomerata | reverse complement strand
AGTGAAATATTGCAAAAACACATCTTCTTGCAAGAGAGCTGTGATGCTAGAGTGTTTTGGTTTTCAACCTATTCAGGGAAATCAAAATTGTTGTGACTTTTGTGATTCAAATCATGGACAGGAAGCTTCAAGTGTCTGAAGTTGAAGTGAAACATATATCCTCTAGGATTCATACCTCAAGTAAATCCTGTTCAACATGAAACAGTTCTTCAATAACTGGTGAAAACTGTTCTAAACGATCTGATCGACTGTGTGCTCCAGCCCTCAAACTGCGTGCCGAATCAAACGTAACCCTCGTCAGCTGGTCACCACCCAGTGGAATTGTTGCTGTATTTTCAAATTCATCCTCTATGAAATCAAAAATAAATAAAATTCAATCATCTGTTTGAATGTATTGTTCAGAAAATCTTAGGAGACATTATTCAAATCTGTATTAGAAATAACATAAATGAAATTATTTTGTCACTATGATGATCATAAATATGTTCTGGTAAAATCATAAAAATATGTACATTGTATATATTGAACTCTTGTTACACAACTGTTCAAAGAAAATGGCCTTCATCATGGAAGCATACAGCAATATTAATTTATAAACAGAAAATGAACAATAAATATTGAATTTAGTATCTGAAAAGTTTCAACAAAAATAAGACCTCAATATTCAGATTGACCATAAATTAGCAACCAATGTGAAAGCAATTTCAAATCTATTTTCAGTAGTATAATTCTGCTATGGAAAACTATGTAGAATAGATATATGTAATAGGGTTACCTGGTGCACTTTACATAAAAATAAAAAAAATTGACATATAAAATTGTTTTTGGATCTTCATACCTATATTATACTTGAAACTTCTTTAAATATTAGGCAAATGCAATGAATATTGAGATTTTATTTCTGTTTCAACATGTTCAAATCTAATATTTAAAGGGAATGAAATATTTTTAAAACAATATTTTCATTAACAGCCAATCAATATTGAAAATATGTAAAGAAGTGAAATTTAGCATTCTGGTACTAAAACATTACCCTAAAAACCTCATCACAAATGTTTGTGTGGATTGTTTTAAACATACATAGTTGCTAAGTCACTATAAAATGTGACATGTATATAACAATAAACAAACAATTTGAAACAAAGGAAAAAAATAAACTAGAACAAGTTGAACACTGGTACCTCTCTGTGCATCATGATAAAAAGATTTAATTGTATCATGAATGATGCTCATGATTTCCACACAGTTTGGCAAATATTTAGGATCCTTCATAATAACCTGTCAATGTATACTCTTTTTTATCCTTGAAGAATTTTTAAAATTTACATGTAGGTTCATAAGTTTTCCAAATCTATGGTTTTGTTTGTTCATGGAATGTGTAAGGTTTAAAAAAGTCCACACTTACAAACATTGGGTGCACAAGAGAGATGCCCTGTCAGTTATGCATCCATAACGGTGTTCTAAAACACTGGGGACTTTGTCTTTGAAGACAGAAAGAGACGTAAACTCTTCGGTAAGGATCTTCTCCACCAGCCAGGTGTAACTACTCCTGGAAAGTTAAAGGTACTTGGACACAGATTTGAAGTTAATATTTTCTCATTTTTTCTGTATAAAATCACGAATTATGTATTTTAATGGCATTTCACACAAAAATTTATTAAAAATCTTATTTCATTTAAAAGTTTTTAAAACTTTAAATTTTTTGGCGGGTTTGATTGACACATCCTTGCACTTTCACAAATTTTAACTTTATTCCTTATCCTTAGGAAAAGTGGCAATTTAGATGTGTTTTAATGAAAAATATTAAAACTTTTATCAAAAAAAATAATTTTATTCAGAGTAGAAATGTTAGAAAGCAAAACATCTTCACAAGTATCGTCATTCCGAACTAAGAAATGCGTACAGAGTTTAGCAAATCGAGCACACTCGTGTTATGTACACAGTTTTTGTAAACAGGGCTCGAGTTCTGTTATTGTCTATATTTAGAATTCACCGGGTGCGTTCAATCGTCACAGTCTGCTTACCACAACTGCACGGACTGACAATATATTGTGTGTTTGTTTTGCTTTCGAACGTGTCTACTCTGAATTTTCTGGATTATAGTATTAATATTTTTCATTTATACAAAACGAGATTGCCACTTTTCCAAAGGATTAAGAATAAAATTAAATTTGTGAGAGTGCAAGTACATGTCAATCAAACCCGCCGAAAAATTTGAAATTTCAATATCTTTTAAACGAAATAAGATTTTGAGTTAATTTTTGTGTGAAATGCTATTAAAATATATAAGTCGTAATATTGTAGAAAAAATAATAACTTCAAATCTGTGTCCAAGTACCTTTAAATACTAAAATATATATAAACCCCTGGTAATGCAATGAAATACTTACAGAATCAAATTTAGTGGTACACAAAGCCTTTTACTTAAATTGTGATCAGTTTTCCATGCTAATAAATTAATGTACATGTATTAGAATTGGAATTTCAATGCTCTTAATAAATGCTACATCTTTGAAATTTTCCAATCTCAGAAGGGGAAAATAGAATTATGAAAATGCTTGAGAACAGCACACTCCTCGTCTGACAAAAAGAATAGATTTGGGTCTAGTCCGTCAGGTGGTATGACCTTGGGTTGTCTGCTGAGTTCTGGGACATCTATAGGTAGTAACCTGTCCACAAGTACTGTCCAATGTGTATAATGGTAATCTTTATTACCACTGCCAACACGAACCTTCAATAAAAATTTTTTTTGTGAGAAATGTCCAATCAATAACTGTTAATTTTCTTCCTAGTTTAAGTTAATTGAAATGTGCTGTGTTAACAATGTGTTAATATCACATGTGGCAATACCTGATTAGCTTTAATCCTGCCATCTATGTTATCCACTGTTACTTTAATAGTCCTACCATTTGTCAGAGCTGCACATACACCTTTCCCATTGATAAGGCCAATATCAGATAACATGGGTATCTTGCTCCTCTCTGGAAGGGAAATGCCCATCCTGCTTAATAGGTGAAATAACTGAAAGAAAAAAAAGCTCTTTTAAGTACCAGCCCATAAATATCTTTGCTTGTCACAACACATGGTGAAAGAGGGACATTGTATCATCACTCTTGGCTATCTAATTGAGCATTATGAAAATCAGTCACTTTTAATAATATTATACTTTCATGTAATTGAATCTGATTCGCCGGGAAACATTTTTTAAAATACACTATTAACCGATGAATGATGAAGCTACTCCCTCCAGCGTAGCAACAGTAAATTAACAACAGGTGATATTCCAAATTAAAGTGACTGCACAGAATTCATGTGTGCAAGGTTCACTGTTATATGTATTTATATAAAACATTTAGTATAATACTATAACAAATATTGCATGTAGTTAAGCGTAACATTGAAAATTTTCACCACAAGAAAACCATTGTCCGCCGAGGCTCAGCCGATATTTACATAATATGCCTTATATACTAGGAAATAACTCTGTCAGTGGTTTAGAAATCTGGCTAAAATTCTGAATAAATCCTCTAAAATATCCTGTAAAGCCTATAAACTTCCTTATCTCTTCAGGATTTGTAGGTGTAGGCCAGTCAACTACCTTTGATATCTTGTCTGGATCCGTCTCTACACCCTCGCTGGAAACAACACGTCCCACATACTTCACTTTTCTTTTGAACAAGGAGTATTTCTTGGGTGACAATTTGAGATTGGCTGCACGGATACGGTCGAAAACTAATTTTAGTCGTTCCAAATGTTGTTGATATGGTGAGGAAAATACAATGATGTCATCAATAAAAATACAGCAGAATTTCAAATGTAAATCTCCTAAAGTTTATTGCATTAAGCGTTGATAAGTTGCGGGTGCTCCCGTCAATCCGAATGACATTCGATTGAATTCATACAGGCCTAAAGGTCCTACCGTGAATGCGGTTCTTTCCTTATGTGATTCAAAGATTTTCACCTGATGGTATCCGGATTTTAAATTTAGGACCGAAAAATATTTGTTCCCGCTAAACTCTTTGAAAATCTTCTCTGCTCCTTGTTATTCAACAATCACAAAAATTGTGAATTTCATGGCCCCTGGGTCAGGGGTTCTGGTGTAAGGGAGGAGCTCTATTGAATATATAGTGAAAATGCATACCGGTATATTCTTATAAAACCCTATTCTCTGCTCCTTGGTATGAAACAAACTAACTAGATACGTAGCTAGTTGAAATGAGCAAGAATACCACTACAAATGTGTGTATTCCACGGCCCCAAGGTCAGGGGTTCTGATGAATATATAATGAAAATGCATGGATTTCTTGAAAATCGAAAATGCATGGATTCCTTAAAAAATCTTTTTCTTTGCTCGAGCTCCTGGGTATTATGCCAATCATCATTATACCCAAGTATTAAAATGCTGAAAGGTGCCCCTTCCAAAATGGTTTATTTCAGGAACCCTGGGTTATGAGGGGGGGCTTACATGTACATAGTCTTAAAATAAATCCGTTCTCTTGTAGTAATCAACCATTCACGAAGAAATAAATTTTATGGAACAATTTCCATAATTTTGAAGTATGTGGCCCCAGGGTCAGAGGTTCCTGTGGGGTGGGATGTCTTACTGTTTATAATGACAAGTAGAAATGTATTTTCTCTTTGTTACTGTGATCTACCTCTGGGTTTTATTTACGTATTTTTGTCGCTCCATTCTGGTAATTTTTCCTGTTTTTGTGCGTACCTCAGATTAAAAATGGTATACAGGTAGCCCGTGGTATAACAACAGAAAAATACTAATAACTTGTTTAGGTTCAATGATTTATTAACGAAATAAAACCTCAAAAACCTGAAATATTACGATTACAACCAACATAGAGACGATGCATAGACAAAGATTTAGGCAGATAATTAAAACTTTTTAGACTTTACTTTAGAATACATTTCATCAATATCTCTTACCGAGACAAACACACAAAGCACAAATGTTACTATCTGTATATGGATTGAATAGTCATCTCACTCGTTTAATGGCTAGGCTAAGAGTTCCCGATCTTAGTAATTCAGTGAATAGTAAAAAGTCACGTGACTGTCAGTCCTCTCTAAAAATAAATACCTCGTTCACATAAAGTCTTTCATACCTTATTCTCACATATAGGCAGTCCAAGCTTAAGTAGAGTGTAGCATAGCATTAAATAATAATACATGACCCTGATTACATAGAAAAATTAGCGATACATTTATCTCCTATTCCTATCATTTTATTTACCATTCAATGGTTCCAAAAGACCATTTGGGGTTATGGACGTCAAAATTGGAATCCAAAAAACTGGCATTCATTTCAAAACCATGAAGACTGTTTTGTACAGTTGACAGATTAAATTAACTATCAATGATAGGAGTAAAATATATATGATTTATAATTGGTAGCCATTTAAAAAGCAAGAAAAAGCTTAAAATACTAGCATTCATTTTTCAAATATTTTCTTTTGGGTTTTTACTAAATAATATTTGTGTATCTTAATTATTTTTTTACCTGTTTTAATGTGATTTGTTTACTTGCCGAAAGCTAGATTTTAGGACTCCAAAGGCCCTCTCGACACAATTCCTCGTCTTGCTCTGGCTCTCATTAAACTTATATGCCTGTGAGAGTGTCTCCTCCGTGCCATAATGGGAGTCATAAGCCATGGTCGGAGAGCATACCTGCTATCTTCCAGAAGCCAACCTCCACCTGGTAGCTCTTCCATGATCTCTGACACTTTACTATATGTAATTATGAAGGCATCATGGAGGGGTGTTGCCCATACATACTTGTAAGCAATATTTTTTGAATCTGAAATACATTTATATTGACATGTAATCATTATGCAATTCAATTAAAAAATGGTCAGGTACAGAGTAATTTGATGTTACTCAATACACTCAATGTAATGTATTATTTTTGTCCTCACTTTTTCTGACTCGTGATAAAAAATACAGACGCTATGTTTTCTGCACATTTACCGGTATTTAGAACATTAATTAAACTAGTACTCAACACTAGTTCTATATTTTCCTACAATATTTAAAAAAAGATTCTTTGGAATAGTAACAAACTTTGTCGTTTTAAAATATTACAATATATACTAAAATTATATGATTTGTACTTAACTTCGGGTCGCTGTTACAATGCTTTTGCGTATTTATAGTATGTGACCCTTTCCTCGACACAAAAACGTGCCCATCTTCTCCAGACATTCCATTGTTGGAATAAGAGTGTTATCAATGACTCCAACTACATTTGGAAAATTGGACAATTTCAAAAACTCTTCTATGATCCGGCGAATCTCGGCTTGGTCAGAGGGGAAGGCGATGTTCTTAAACTCATGCCTTGCATATTTATGGCATGCATGGGACCCTTTCCTCGACACTAATACATGTTCATCTTTTCCAGACATTCCAATGATTGGAATAAGAGTGTCATCACTGGCTCCAACGTCATTTGGGAAATTGGACAGTTTCAGAAACTATCCCATGATCCGGAGAATCTCGACTTAGCCAGAGGGGAAGGCGATTTCCTTTTAACTGTTTTTCATCCATGAATGTTCTGCTGAACGATGACTGTGAAATATCATGTCTGTCTGCTGCCTCTGACTGAAAATCTTTCGTCAGGACTCTGAGTTTACATATACCTGAGAATACTATACATATAAATTTAATTGTATTTTTTGTTTGAAATATATTGTTTTGTTTGAAATATTATAAATATCTTGTAAATATACATGTATAAGTATTTAAGCTCACCTGGGTTTCAAGTGCAAGACAAAAGTGGGCTTTTTCTGATTACATTTTGTATGTAGTCCATTGTCTTGTATTTTTCAAGGGGAGATAATTAAGAAAAAGCGACAGTTTGATGGAACATTTTTAAAATCTTCTCAAGAATCACTGGGCCATGAATTTGAAATTAATATCTTTTTGGGCATACTCGGGGATTGTTTCTCTTTGAATTCAATACATCTGTATCAAATCTAGATCGCTATAAACATTCAAGAAATTGGTGCAATCCCAGAAAACTCGCTGGCGGCGTAAACTTCTACCTCTTGCTATTGTCAGTAAGAGTACTGCATGTATATTTTCTCGATCGTAAATAAAGATGTGATAATTTCTTTTAAATGAAAAACAATGATTAAAATTTTGGAGAGTAAATCATTTTTGCAAATTATATGCAAAGATCTTAAATGTTGATATCAACTTAGATACTCGTAACAAATTTTTTTTTTAAAAATCTTGAATTTCATAATCTTAATCAGATCTGTACATGTATCTGTCTGGTCAGGTCAGGTTAGTCTGTGGGCCTAGTCGAATGTCTTTTCTATATTGAAATCGTAAGAGATAATCAAAATGTTTATGTCTTTTGTTTCGTGAGTGACGTTTCAATGGCCGAAGAGAGGTAACTCTTAGATTTTTTAGAACGATGCGGCCCTCACCTCGCGGGTGTTGTTAAAAAAGTAAAAGTATCGAAAATAAGTCAAATTCACTTACCACATATATAACCCAGACATAGGAACCGTATTCTTTATTTAATACATAAAGATTAAATCTAATTTAAGTAATTGTAGCAATGTGATCCATTCACTAATTTTCCAATTGGAACATGTAGTATATACAATAGGTGCAGATTGGTCTGGGAAAAAAATTGGGATGGACGACTAGAGAGCTACAGTGCCGCAACCATTTAAAAAAGGTGTATATTCATTGCCACCAAAAGTTGCACTGTCTCGTATTATATTCGCCATATATTTTCAAAATATTTCTAATATAATCTTTTACAACAAAAGTGCAAGTCAAAGCAGTTCAACTGACGGAATTTTCAATGGTCTTAATTGAGGTCTCTAAACAACGTTTTTAGGACAAGTTTTGTTCCGGAGGTACTAAAAGAACTTGTTAGGAACACACGATCATTTACCGGATACGGTAGCTTAGTGGTAGAGCGTTCGATTTGAGATTCGGAGGCCCGTCTTTTTCACCAAAAATAAATTGGTTTTATTTTATTTTCAGACTATGTAAACCCCCCCCCCCCCCCCCTAACGCAGGGGCCCTGAAATTAACCATTTTGGAAGAGACACCTTTCGTCATCATAAATATATACTTAGATCATTGGCATTATACCAAGGAGCAAAGGAAAATATTTCCGAAGAATTTATGCATTTTCACAATATAATCATTAAAGAGTCCCACCCTATCACCAGAACATCTGAACCAGGGGTCATGAAATTCACAAATTGGAAAGAAGCATCCTTCCTTATCATAACTCTGTACATAGTTCATTGGTTTTATATCCAGGAGTACAGGTCAAGATTTTTAAAGAATTTATGCATTTTCACTATATAATCAACAAACCCCGCCCTAACACCAGAACCCCTGACCCTGGGGCCATGAAATTCACAATCTTGGAAGAGGCAGACTTATTCAATATAACCATGTACTTGGTTAGTTTATTTCATACCCAGGAGAAGAGAAGAAGATTTTTAAAAGAATTAATGTATTTTCACTATATAAACAATTAAAGAGCCCCCACCCTAACACCAGAACCACTGACGCTGGGGCCATGACATTCACAATTTTAAAAAAGGCATTCTTGGTCATCATTACTATGTACTTAGTTTGTTTGTTTAATACACATGAGCAGAGAAGAATATTTTCACTACATAACCAATACAGCCCCGCCCTAACACCAGAACTCCTGACCCAGGGGCCTTGAAATTCACAAATTGGGAAGAAGCATCCTTCCTTATCATATCTATGTACATGGTTCGTTGGTTAAATATCCAAGCACAGAGGAGATGATTTTTAAAGAATGTATGCATTTTCACTATATTGTCAATAGAGCCCCACCCTAACACCAGAACCCCTGACCCTGGGGCCATGAAATTTACAATTTTGGAAGAGGCAATCTTATTCAACATAACTATGTACTTGGTTAGCTTATTTAATGTCCAGGGGCAGAGAAGAAGATATTCAAAGAAATAATGCATTTTCACTATACAGTCTATTTAGCCCCGCCCTAGCACTAGCACCCCTGACGCTGGGGCCATGAATTTCACAATTTTGGTAGAGGACTCAATGCTGATTACAATCATGCCAACAGTTTGACTGCTAGATGTCCAAGAACATAGAAGAATATTTTTAACGATTGCACTAATTTTAGTGGTTTTGGCCCCACCCCTCAGACCCCAGGGGGGCAGGGACCATGAAATTCACAATTGCTGTTCCCCTTCACCCACAGATGCTTTGTGCCAAAAGTGGTTGAAATTGGTTGAGCGGTTTCAGAGAAGAAGCTGAAAATGTTCAAATGTTAGCGCACGACGGATGACGCACGACGACGGACAACAACGGATTGCAATAGGTCACCCGAGTTTACTCAGATTATCTAAACATAAACAGCTTAAAAACCTACGGCTTTTCAACTTTATACACAACAATATCCCCAACGATACACGCAGATGAAATTCCAGGCTCTTTGATATAAGCAACAGCTGCATTTTTTTAATGAAACTCGCAAAGAACTGCGAACGATAGCACCTAACGCCTACTTCCAAGTCAATTTTCTAAAGTTAACATATTCGATGAATTTTTTTATATTTATGCCCCCTTCGAAGAAGGGAAGGCACATTGCATTGCAGCTGTCTTTCTGTCGATCCACTTAATTAGTTTCCGTTCTTTTTTTCACAACCCTTGCACTTACTGAAATAAAATTTGGTATCCAGATATATCAGTTCTGTTTTGGGTATGGTCGCGCCATTTTTGACAGAGTTATGCCCCTTAGACTTCAAATTCCAATTATTTTCAGTTTCCGTTCATTTTCCTGAAATGATTTTCATTTCAGATTTTCAGATGACTCGTAAAGTTTTATCTTGGGTACGGTCGCGCTATTTTTGACAGTGTTTTGCCCCTTGGACTTACAAAAATTCCAATTATTTGCAGTTTCTGTTCATTTTCTTCGCAGAGGTTGCACATTGCACTGAAATGAAATTTAGTCTACTATACAGATTTATCAGATGACTATCTAGGTCAAGTTTTATTTTGGGTATGATCACACCATTTTTGAGAGTTATGTCCTTTTTTGGACTTTGAAAAATTCCAATTGGGGGTGGGGGAAGGGGGGCATAGGTGTTTACAAACGTCTCTTCTTTTAATAGATAAAAATATTATTCATAAAACAATACTTATCTGAGAAAACAAAGAGAGATAACTGTAAAAATTTTGGGAAATCTTGTGTTTTTACAACAGAAATCAACGGAAAATATTTGTCAAAACATCCCCCCGTATACCTATATTTACTATTGAGCGTGGTATTATGTCAATTCATCAATTTCCATTTAACTGTTCTTTGTATTTAACAAAGAATACAAAGGATAATTGCAATTTATATTGAGTTAAATGGTTGCAAAATGTAGGCGGGTAGAGTTAGCGTGCGTATTTCTTTACTTATCTTAATATCATTGTTCCTTGCAAAGTTATTTTGTTAAAAACATTCTGATTGTACACACAAGTACTCTGAAGTTTACACCAAAAAGATGCATGGCAGAGTTTCTGATCAATAATATCTATGTTGTTTTTGGAGACCATGTCTTCTATTAATCTATTGGAATTCCCATGGGTACCAATGAGCCCCCTTGGGAGCAGACCTGAGGCTATCTAGCACAATTTATTTACGTCATTGCTATCCAAGTGCATCATTCTACCCTCACTGCGAAGGGGAGGGGGTTATACAGTTCTACACTTGTGTGTATGTCTGTGTTTCTGTCTGTAACAAATTTCTCATCGCAGCTACTTGAAATTTAAACACAATTGATAATTGTACAATTTTTTTGCAAATTACCAATGACAAGGAAAGAAATTTCACGAGTTGTACTTTTTTTAAACAAGAGGCCCAAGGGCCGTAACGGTCACCTGAGTATAAAACAACAATTAGGAAGATATTCTACGGAATATGATTTTTTTTACTTATATTGAGACGCCAATCAGGATCAATGAAGTAATTAGTCAAATAATTAGTAAAAACTCATAAATTAAATTCTAATCTGTCCCCAGTTTATCACTATCACCATTTAGATTATTAACATACTATTATAGCTTCTGTTCAATATCTAACCCCAATAAATATTTCTTATATTGGCCTCTCTTGGTTATTGAAGAACATTTTTAATAAGTAGTTTTTTCACATTTTTATTTTTATAAAATAATATTCTTGCATGATTCTCTTATTCTATTAACTTTTCAAATACGTTACATTTATTAATTATCAAAAAATGAATGGGAAATAAATTCATTCAGTAGAATACAAGTCTATAGAGCCCTGGTCGAGACAAAAACACTTAACCAAATGGCTCAGCTGTTTTAAAACATTTACTTTGTTTGCTTTTGATATGCCAAGGAGCATATTCCTTTTTCTAAGAAATAATACATTTTCATTAGAGATTCAACACAGCCCTATTCTAACAAAAAACAATGACCCAGGGGTCATGAATTTCACAGATATTCAACAGGTACCCGTACCCTAATCATCATAATTCTGCACTTAGTTGTAGATTTTCAAAGAATTAACAAATTTTCATAATATTACCAATAGAACCCCCACCTCATATCTTTTATAGGAAGCACCCTTATTCATTATAACTATGTACTTTGTTTATCTGCCGAACACTTAGGATTAGACAGGACTGTTTAACATAATACATGGATTTTCACAACATAATAAATAGAGTCCGGACCTAACATCAGAACTCCTGACCCTGGGGCGATAAAATTTGCAATTTCGGAAGATGAAGTCTTGTTCATCAAAACTAAATACTTAGTTTATTTAACACCCAGGATTGGAGAAGATTTTCAAAGAAGAAGGATATGGAGGAAACGAACATTATTCAATACCAAAAGTCCATAAAACAATACAAAATTGGAGCAGAGAGCAAACATGAACCGCCGAAACATTAGAGGTGGGATTAGGTGCCATGGAGGAGTGAGCATCCCCTGCTGATCGGTCACACCCGCCGTGTGCTCCTTGTCATATTTGGGAAATAAAAGAAAAAATCCGTTGTCAATTTAGTGTATGAATAATGGACTAACAATTAGTATGAAAAACGTCAGTCAGCATTTGACTCAAAATTAAATTGTATTTGCTGACAATGTCGTATCGACCAAAGAACTTTGACTTTAATAATGACTTTAAACGAGACTGCTAGTAATATTCTTGTTTCATCAACTTGCTTGTCAATAATTTACCTCGTTTTAGAAATTGTTCATACGTACAGCATGCTCTTGCGTATCGAATCAAAGAATTAATTTATTTTTACTATATTATCAGTAGAGCCCCCTCCCTCTTGCACAAGAACCAATACCCAAGGGCTCATGAATTTCACACTTTTGGAAGAGGCTGCCTTGCTTATAATAACTCTGAATTAAATAAGTTTGTTTTAAACTCAGGAACAGAGAATAAGATTTTCAAAGAATTAATGCATTTTCACTATATAATAGAGCCCCACCCTAACACCAGAACCCCTAACCCTTGGGCCATAAACTTCACAATGTTGGAAGAGGCATTCTTGCTCATCATAACTATGTTCTTAGCTAGGTTGTTTAATATCCAAGAGCAGAGAAGAAAATATTCAAAGAATCAATGCATTTTCACAATATAATTAAAAGAGCCCCGCCCTAACACCAGAACGCCTGACCCTGGGTCTGTGAAATTCACAATTTTGGAAGTGGAATTCTTGCTCATTGTAACTATTTTCTTAGTTCGTTTAATACTAAGGAGAAGAGAAGAAGCTTTTCAAAGATATAATGTATTTTCAATGTATGTTTCAAATAGCCCCGCCCTAGCACACAAACCCTCGGTCATGAATTTCCCAATTTTGGTAGAGGGCTCACTGCTCATAACATTAATGCCAACAATTTGACTGCTTGATGTCTAGGAGTAAAAAAGAAGATTTCTAATGATTGCATTAATTTTGATAGTTTTATCCCAACCCCCAAGCCCCAGTGGGGTGACCTTGAAATACCCAAATTTTGTTCGCCTTTTCTCATAGATGCTTTATGCCAAAATTGGTTGAAATTGGTGAAGCGGTTTCAGAAAAGAAGCTGACAGTCTTTACGTACGATGGATAAAAACAGATAACAGCAAGTCACCTGAGTGGCCTAAAAAACAGGCTGTCAATGATAACAAAAAGCCTGCACTTTAATTCATCGTAAAGAGTATTTGTTTATAAAAATTAAAAGTCGTAAGTTTTTATGCTGTTGATTTTGCTTCACCACAAATTAAAACAAGTAAAATTGATGCCAAGCATCAAATCGGCCGCAAACAAAAGGCATTAAAAATCATTTACAATTTTGAAAGCGTCCATTCAAGAAAGCACGTCAAGATATTCAAAGGTGAAATAGTTGGACCATTTTTTATTTCAGACTGTCTTCAAAGCAAAATAAATAATTGAAATAAAAGAAAATGAATAGACATTTTACCACATTTGCTCATAAATAGATTCATCGATGTTAAAAAGTCGATGATGAATGATAAGAAGTAATTGTCATCAAAATGAAGATCTCAGGATGAATCACGTGCTGATACCCTGGATCTTGGTCACGTGATAATGCCCTTTGCTTCAGCAGTGTAGGCTATGCTGCAAGAAACATCTTTGTGTCATTTGCAGTTGTAGAGCATATATTCAAAACAATTTTTACTAGTTTGAAAAACTTTTCAATTTTATTCACCATGCACTTTTACCATGTCATTATCCGGAAAATGATGACAATTTCCTTTCATATCTTATACACTCCCAGGCTGGGGAGTATCTATTGTATACTCTTTTTATATAACCACAAATTATCAATCATCTGATGAAAAATGATAATGAAATTGAAATATAATAAAAACAATTAATACTAAGTTTAAAGCAAGTTTTTGAAATATTCTATTCATGATTTTTACTTGTTATCATTTCAGAAATATTTTACTGACGTAATAAAAAACTAGTGCTAATTGTAACGGGAACCGTTACAGATGTTCCCTAAACGCTCCCCAACTCCTTTTTTGTGCCATATTCCCTGTAACCTTCATTGAATAAGGCAAACTCTATGCATTTAAGACTTTAACAACGCTTTCCCAAAAGTATACCAAGTATATTCAAATTTTAGCATAGCACGCGTGCGCATGTGAATGCATATGCGTAATGACGAAATCATCTTGTCTACACTATTTCGAAATCTTGATATTCTAAATATCGGAGCATTTAATCCAAAAGTATAAAAAAAAATATGCTCATTCAAGTGTATTTTTGATTTTACTAATTTCACGTGCACGCACGTGCATGCATGTGCATGATGACCATACCTTCTTGTAGGGGTCTATTATGTATGTCTATGGTCCAAATCCCATCCTGTTTGGTTGAAAAACAAGGGAGTTACAGCCATTTAAACTTTAAGCCAATCAGATTGCAGAGCACATGCATGCGCATGTATTTATTGAAATTGTTATCTACCAAATTGTAGGATATCTTACTGCATGTCTATGTTTAACATTTTATAGCATTTCGTCAAAAAACGAAAAAGATATTGAGATTTTTGTTTCAGCCAATCAGAGCAAAGCGCACGTGCATGCATGTGTATGATGACCATACTGTCTTCTAGTAGACCATTATGTCTGTCTATGTTCTGAGTCCCAGCTTGTTTGGTTGAAAAACAAGGGAGTTATAGCCATTTAAAGTTTAAGCCAATCAAATTGCAGTGCACGTGCATGCGCGTGTTTTCATGGCAATTGTTATATATCATTTTGTAGGACATTAAAAAGTATGCCTATGTTTTAAATTTCATAGCATTTTGCCAAAAAACAGAAAAGATATTGAGATTTTTGTTTCAGCCAATCAGAGCAAAGCGCACGTGCACGCACGTGCATGCATGTGAATGCATGTGTATGATTATCATACTGTCTTCTAGTAGACCATTATGTCTGTTTATGTTCTGAGTCCCAGCTTGTTTGGTTGAAAAACAAGGGAGGTATAGCCATTTAAAGTTTAAGCCAATCAGATTGCAGCGCACGTGCATGCGCGCGTTTTCATGGCAATTGTTATATATCATTTTGTAGGACATTCAAAAGTATGCCTATGGTTTAAATTTCATAGCATTTTGCCAAAAAACAGAAAAGATATTGAGGTTTTTGTTTCAGCCAATCAGAACAAAGCGCACGTGCATGCGCGTGAGTTCGTGCTTATTTGACAGTGTCATATTATTTACACTTCTAATATATCCTTATATAATGAGTTTCAAAGCATTTCATCAAAACATGTTAAAGTTATGACTATATTAAATATATCAGTCATTTCGCTCATTTCACGCGCCCAAACGTGCAGGCGTATGCTTGCAAAATGACCTTCGTTCCGCACACCTACACTACACACCTATTAACCCTAAAAAGGTTTTAGCTTAGTTGGGTGAACAGTTTCTGAGAACACTCGCGGACAAAAAAGTACCGGAGAACAAATAAGAAAAAAACTAGATACGATCTCGTTGCGAGCAACGAGTGGGTCTTCCGTCCGATTCTTGATAAGATGAGATAAGATTTTGATTGAGAATTTCATTCTAAAATAATGGTAAAGATTGTGAAGAAGAACGATTTTGCCTCCATAATCTGTAAACAGACATTGAACATTAAGACTTAAAAATTCGACTTTTGGCCCCTCACGGCCCCTAATATTAGGGATCAGCCCTTTTTTTCTTCATGTCACCTGAAAGTTCTCAGGATTTTGAACTCTTTTTGTTCATCAACTATTCAGAGATTCTCTTTCGTTTTCGAGTTATTTGCAAAAGAAATATTTAGGGGCCAACCCTTCAACTCCTTAAAGGAGACGTAAAGCAAAAATTAAAGGTTGCATATATTGTTTAGAACATTATTTTAAACATCTTTTGTTCAATATTACTTATCAAAACATTTCCCACTTTCGAGATATAAAGCGTCAAAGATTTAGCATTCTGGCCCCTTATGGCCCCTTAAAATGCACCATAGGACATTCAAATCATGATATATAGTTGTAGATTATTGAGATAAACACTTTTGCTTCAGTAATGTATAACAAAATATTGACTGCTAAAGAGTTATCGAGTAAAGACTTTTGACCCCTCTTGGCCCTTAATTTGAGTGCCCAGCCCCTTTTTCTTGATCTCATCTTAAAGCTCTCAGGATTTTAAACACTTTTTATTCAACAACTATTCAGAGATTCTTTTTCGTTTTCGAGTTATTTGCAAAAGAAATATTTAGGAGCCAACCCTTCAACTCCTTAATGGGGACGTATTGCGAAAAATTGAAGGTTGCATATTCTTTAGAACATTATTTTGAACATCTTTTGTTCAATATTACTTATCAAAATATTTCCCACTTTTGAGATATAAAGCGTCAAAGATTAAGCATTGTGGACCCTTTTGGCCCCTAATTATGTACAAGACGACATTTAAATCATAATATATAGTTGTAGATTGTTGAGATAAACATTTTTGCTTCAGTAATGTATAACAAAATATTGACTGCTAAAGAGTTATTGATTGAAGACTTTTGGCCCCTCTTGGCCCTTAATTTGAGTGCCCAGCCCCTTTTTCTTGATTTCACCTTAAAGCTCTCAAGATTTTGAACACTTTTTGTTCAACAACTATTCAAAGATTCTTTTCCATTTTCGAGTAATTTGCAAAAGAAATATTTAGGGGCTAACCCTTCAACTCCTTAATGGGGACATTTAGCGAAAAATGAAAGGTTGCATATTGTTCAAAACATTATTTTGAACAATTTTTGTTCAATATTATTATCAAAATATTTCCCACTTTTGAGATATAAAGCGTCAAAGATTTAGCATTTTGGCCCCTTGTGGCCCCTAATTATGTACAATACGACATTAAAATTATAATATATAGTTGTAGATTGTCAAGATAAACAATTTTGGTTCAGTAATGTATAACAAAATATTGACTGTTAAAGAGTTATCGAATAAAGAGTATTGGCCCCTCTTGGCCCCTAATGTGATGAGTCAGCACTTTTTTCTTGATATCATATTGAAGTTCTTGTCATTCTGCACAAATATTGCTCAGTATGTTTTAACAAAATAATTATACTTTAAAAGATATGATACAAAATGTCTCAAAAATTCACTCCCGATTCGTGTCCTAAATTTTGACCCCTATCGAGCTTCCATACTAGGCACTTCCGGAAAATATTCTGACCCAGGTGCACAATGGCAATATGTCCTCTATCTTTGGTAAAAATTTCAGTGCTCTAGCTTGAACCATTCTTGAGTTGCTGCAGACAAGAAGGTCCTCTAAATTTCGATTAAAGGGCAATAACTTCCGACCGGAAGTGAATTTCAAAAAATAAGAAAAACGAATCAGGTTTAGGTGAAGACACATCTTTCCTGAAAATTTCAAGTTAATCGATCGAGCCATCTCCGAGAAATCTTCTGCACAAAAATTGTAAGAAAAAAAGGAATAATAATAAAGTGAAAAAGAAACAATAGAATAATAGAAGGGTCTTCCGCTGAAGACGAAAGACCCTAATAATAATAGTAAGAAACAGAGTAAAAACAATATGTTCCCAAACTCCGTTTGGGGAACATAATAACGTCTCATTTCCCCATGTGCACTTTCTAACACAACCACAAATAGATCGGCCGCTGCTGCGGCCGATAATGATTCAACAGTATTTGATAGATTAACCTTGATCATAACTAATTGATTGATTGAGTTAACTGGTATCATAGTTTCATAGCTCGAAACGTTTTCGTTTAAATAGTTTTCGCAATCTTGATAGGATTGACACTCGACTTTTTTTCAAGGGCTTTTCTTCTGATATTGCGGTTTTTAAGATCCTATTCTCATCAATACATAGGCGGGAAGGTTTTTGACAATTGCTGTTCTTTTTTCCTCTTTGGAGTTGCTTTGTTATATCCACCAAGACTTTGTCGATTTTCCATTGTAAAGAAACGGAAACTTCCACAAAATTGCAGTTGTTTTCTTGTGCTAATGTAAAACCTTCTGAAAATAGTAAAAAAAAATTGAATTTCAGTACTTGTATACATTTTGTAAAATGTTGTATACATGTTATTTTAACGGTTTTACACCTGTAAACAACAAAAGCCATTCTGAATTCACCTCGTCAATACTGGTTCGGAGTGGTTTTTTTTTTAATTTTTCTATTTGCAACGAAAGCGAAAGAGGTTGAATGGTTGGCAAGATTTTTTCTTTACATTTCTAACCAGCAAAACCGACCTACCCGAACTGGAAACTTCCCGAAACCGTATTAGGTCTACTTTGTTGGCTACAATATAAATAGGCTTTGTGTTGCCTGTTTCTCTTTTGATTTTCTCTAGTTTATTGGCGATGAAATTAAATGACCTTTTATCTGTTACCGAGTATACCATCAGAAAGGCATCGTATTGGTTGCTGTCTCCATGATTCTTAAGAAAGAAAGCACAAATTAGATACAATTTTTAAGAGAGAACAAAAATACAAGTAGGTGACGAATTTCAAGTATACGTTTTTACAAGAAATTTGGACTTACATGTATTTTATTTCTATTCAAATTGTTTCTCTAATATCTTCAAATTTAAATGCATGCATTTTGGCTTTTAACTTTATCGATATGAATTTACCTGAATATACATATCAGCTTCCACAAAGTTTAGAATGGATTCTTTCCCTCCTAAAACTACAGGGACGGATGCATGATTGGGATCTGGTCCTGCGAGAGAAACAAAAAAGCATTATTAATTTTACAAACCCTCTCCATGAGAAATATAAAAATTTAATATATTTCAAACAATTGACATTCAATTCCACCTTCTGGGCATGATGTGAGAAACTCAGAAGTTCTCATCTGTTGCAACAGAAATGATTTTCCAACTCCCGGAATCCCAAAAATGATGATATTGTGTCTTTTACTGTCGCTTTCCTGGAAACAATCATCACTTGTGAAAGACGTTGTAGAAAATCCAGACCCTCGCCTTTCTTTGTTCTCCATTTCACTATTAGGCAATGAACTTGTCGAAACTCGCAGTGAATCGCCGCGGTTCTTAAAGCCCCATTTTGTCGTGCGAAAGTTTCGAACCCTCTCCACAATTCGGGTTTCTTCTAGCCCAGAAGATTCAGTGAATGTTTCTGAGCGATTTCGATCAGGCTGGTAAAGCGTTCTGTCAAATTTTCCAAACTCAGAGAAGGACCTAGTCTGAGGTTGAAGACGACGAGAAGTTTTTCCTGTTTGTTTTACACTCCCTTCCATATTGCTGCAAGGTAGTGCTGGTCATAGACATGCTTAGGTTTTGTCAACATTTTATATTGTTCTGCTAGACATATGATTTGTTAGTCATTTTAACACCAACAGATTTTCCTCTGGAAATACCATCATTAATTTAAAAAATGTGCTAGACAATTGGGCATACGTGACGAAAACAATAAGTGTTTGAAACGGTCATAACCTACCGTTTAAAACATTTATAAGCAACAAATAAAAACAAAATTTTATTAGCCAAGAAGATTCAGTGAATATTTCTGAGCTATTTCGAACAGGTTGGTCCAGTATTTCTCAAATTTTCAAATTCAGAGAGGGACTTATTCTGAGGTTGACAATGCAGTAGAGTAGTTTTCCTTGATTCTTTTATACTCCCTTCCATATTTATCCAAGGTTTTGTAGCTCATAGGCATGCTTGATTTTGGATAGCATTTATATTTGTTTTTGTCTGCTAGATAATTATTAATTAGTCATTTTTAACACCAACAAATTTTACTCCTGGAAATGCCATCATTACTCTTAAAAATGTGATACTGAGACAATTGGGCACACGTGACTTAAACAACGAACGTTGGGTATGGCCATGACCTACCACTACGGTGTTAATTTAAAATACATGTATTGAACAACAATTTTAAAAAAAAATCACGTTCGTTGGTGTCAGGAATTGTCTATGCCAATGACGGATTGTTTAGAATGACATTTAAAAATCATTCCAATTGAATTTGAAAATCTCAAACAGAATAGTCATGCTAGCACTGGGGTTAACTGTAAAAGATTATTAATTTTCAAAATTTCTTCTTTTTAATTTTGTAAGTCCGTGATATTTCTAATTTTGGATTTTTAAATTTTATTGTACACTTTGGCTATTAATGCTAGTATAATTTAGTTAATTTCAATAAACATGACATAGAAATTCTATTTTAACTCAACCGTTCAATTCTAGTATTTCAGCAAAGATACAATGCAATCGTCTTTACTACAATTAATCAGTGTTTCAAAACTTTTTTCCCAATTGTTTAAGAAAATGTCAAATTAAAAAAATGTGACAACTTATTTGGATGATATGAAGAAATTGAAACCAGTGGGTCTCTGAATTCATTTTGAGAAAACATGGTTTTACCCATATCATTACGTTAAGCTGTCCTTAAACAAATTTACTCTTTTCCTCTCCTGTCACTATTTTAGTTCTATCTTATCTGATTTTGTAAACTTCTGTCCATTCAATTTGCAAAACACTGCTTCAATTTTGGCACCTTACAAAATCTGATTTGCATTGACTCTCTCAATTTTCTCATGAAATACATTTTTCTTGTGAAAATGCTTTTTCTTTTGCATCTAGGTGTTCTAGCATTTTATCTTTTTGCAGATGTTAGCAGCTTTTTATCATTGAAAATTCCATGCATAAAAAATTCTTCCCTACCTTTAATCTGAATTACTTTTTCCTGTCCCAGTTCCAGGGTCAGTTTGTTTCTTTGCATCTTTTCTTTAGATTATGGTAGTTGATTAACGCTTGTATTGCTTTTATTGATACATCAATAACTTACAGAGTGGTTACACAAATCACATAGTTTTTGTTTTCAAACATATCTTGCCTCTCTTGCACGATTTAACGAACAATTCCCTGGTCGTCTTTCCAGATATGTGCACCTGTTGCTTCGATATCATCACTTGATGATGGGGAAGAAACACTTGAAGGGGAAGGAGTGGTAGGAAAACATGGGCTGGTTGGGTGAATGATGGCTGAGGAAGTTGATGTTCGATAAGCACTTTAATAAATAACAAGCTAGAAGTCCATGGGCCACAACGCTCATCCGAGTCACTTAGCCGCTGCATTTCTCCAGATTTGTTCCAAATAAAGATGTACGCTAATGTAAGAGTTTGCTTGCCATTTTTTACCCCACCCTAGTACAGGGGCTTTGATTTGGACCAATATGAAACTAAATTACCATGCAAATGATGTGTCCACTAATTACGAATCATCAAATCTTTGCTCTTCTTGTGAAGGGAAGTTAAAAAGATATTTACCCAACATGTATATATTTACAACCACACCACATCAGAGAGCTTTCTTCTAATATTCTGCTTTTCTGATCAAGTTGCTTTGGGGGACACTATTATACCACCGCTCCAAAGGATAGAGACGCACTGTTTTACCCCTTGTGTGTATGTCTACCTGTCTATATGTTTCGACGCATATTTATTGCAGATGCTTGGCACATTCTTTGTTTAGGCATGTCAGATGGTTGTATTCATCTTTGTACAAATCTGGTGTCAACTTCCTGTGTCTCTGTGCGTCAGTCCGTGCCATATAAATTTTCGTCGCAGTTTTCTTATCAACTACTCATTGCAGATGCACGGAAGTTTACACACTCTTTGTTTAGGCGTGCCGTATAGTTGGATTCATTCCTGTTTGAATCAAATGTCAGCTTCCTATTCATCTTTGCATATGTCTGTATACATTTATTTTTTTTTTAAATCAGTTTTCTCAGCAACAACTTAGCACACTATTCATTAAGGCGTGCTTTATGGTAGGGTTCATTTTTTGTAAGAATCTGATGTCAACTTCCTCTTTATCTGTGCATCTAACCGTATCTGAACTTTTTTCATTCACATGATAGTGTATATTCACATCAGAACGGAGGTATTACCGGTGATCATTAGTTAAAAGACATCTTGTTTTAAAAGATTATAAAAACATCATTTGTCATTAAAATTGTGGCCCTGTCCTGCTCCGGAAGGATTTGAACAATTCAAAATTTACACTACCCAGGGGCCATGAAATTCACAATTTTGGAAGAGGCACTCTTGCTCATCATAACTATGTACTTAGTTAATTTATTAATACTCAGGAGCAGAGAAGAAGATTTTCAAAGAATTAATGTATTTTCACTATATAATCAATAGAGCCCCATCCAAACACCAGAACCCATGACACTGGGCCATAAAATTCACAATTTTAGAAGAGGCACTCTTGCTTATCATAACTATGTACTTAGTTAGTTTATTTAATACCTATATAATCTATAATTATAGCCCCGCCCTAGCACTAGAACCCCTGAACCTCGGACATAAATGTGTTCGCCATTTTGTTAATCATGTGATCGATCACCGTATTCCTCCATATACATTGTAATTCGTTTCAGGTCTTGAGTTCTTTAAATGATCACTTCGAAGTTTGTATGAGGATCGCCAATTGAGGACTACCTCGGTAAATTCTGGATACCATACTGGAATACGATTATAATATACAAGTGTAAGTATTTACTATGTTGTTTAAAACTTTTCAATTCGGGGGAGAGTTGTTCGACAGGCATCATTGAAATTAAGAAATTTTGTGTTATCTTCTAATTTGTATTTCAAAAATATTGATTCAAAGCATTTTGATTCTGTTTTTTTTATACAAATGTACACAGAGTATACATATTTGAGTTCACTTAGCTCTCCTTCCTTAGATTTTTTTTATTTAAAAAAAATTGAGATGTATATAAAAACCCATAGACTTGAAAGACAAACGACGTGAATGTTTTTAGAGAAGCTGATAATTTTTGTTTATATATATTAAATGATGACTACGATAATAACGTTTAACGTCAAAACATTTACCAATAATAAAATATGTTAATACAGACTGAAGCTAGTTGATGTTGATCACATACACAGCATGTGAATTCATGAAAATACTTTAAAGAGTTATTTTATCCAGTTCTTTTTCTGGTTTTTTTTTGGGGGGGGGGGTTAAAAACACCAGTGTGTGAATATTCGTCTAAGTTTATTTTTTCTTATCAATGAATTACTTTGGACCTTAGAAACTTGTTTTCAATTTCAAAGTGTATATTACTATGCAACTGTATTTGCATGGTGAACGAGTTTGCTGATTAAAACAATATAAAAGAACATTCTCGGTTCCTTTCATAATAGATTTAAAGAAGGTGGTTTTCGATGCATTGTCACCACAGGTATTGATTATCTGTAAAACGTAGAATTCTTATCTTCAACAAGTAAATTACTTCTCATTGAAGACTTTCGCTTCCTAAAAGAAACAAAAAATCAATACTTCTCTGTTACAAATGCTCTTTTTCTACTAATGACATGCGGTTTAAAGATAAGCAAACAAGGGCTTAGAACACGATAGAAATTAAGATTTGGTCTATAAAGATTTTAAAATTTTCTTTATATTTAAGGATATCGATTGACAGCTATTAAAAAAAAGTTTGATCAAAACTTCTAATATCAGATTATCGAATTCAATCCAAATGTAATTTGCGGCACACATTTAAATGGTACAATCATGTTAAAATAAGAATAAGGGGGGATAACACGTATTTAGAAATATTTCCATTTTTATTTCTTTTCAATGTGATAACGCTTAGGCATTAATCTTGATCATTCTACCGACCTGAAAATTTCACCTTTGAGACTGCTATGACGCTATGGAGGCCTAATACTATTAGTTACACACTCAGTTAGTGACCTAATACGGATTCATACAGGGTGTGAAATGGAAATCCGTATTGGGCGAGGCAAAGACGAGTCCCAGTACGGATTTCCATTTCACACCCTGTATGACTCTGTATTAGGTCACTAACAGACTATGTTACAAACTTATCCCGCTGAAGACCTTTTTCAATAAAAAAAAAATTGCATATTATGAAAATACTTAGTTTTGACCAATAACAATCAACATTAAAATCGTTACGGTAACGAGAAATTTAACTAGACTACCTACATAAACCGTTTCTTTGCCGCCATTTTTGTTTACAATAACAACGTTTCGAACGGAATCGCGTGCCCGATTTTCATATTACTCCTTGACGGCGACGTAATACGGAAAATTTCAGGGCGTCATGTGATTAGCTTTTATCCAATCAGTAATCTACAAATTTGTCTGAAGCGGGATAAATGTAATATGCATGTAAACCTCGTGTGGATGGCTTTGTGTTTCACGTCAGTGGATGCATGGGGTCTAGTGTAATATTTAAATCTATTCGACTATATTTGAAAACAAAATTTACGATTTTATTTCACAATAAAATGGAAATATACACATGTAAGGAATTACTGTCTAGTTAGTGAAGAATGCGGGAGACATCAACAGTAGTTGGAAACGTGGGATAATTTATGCATAATTTAAAATGGGATTCGCAAGATTTCAAATATATGTTCTATGTAAAGTGTATGATCAAATCTTACAAGGGATAAACAGCGCCTTTCCTCTTACCCTGTCTGGGTTAATGATTTTGATGATTATTTAAGATACATAATGAGTCAAAATCAAGTGTTTCTTTTAAGGTGTATGTCACAACGTGAATTATAATTAATTAATCAATATTACTTATTATCATTCATATAATTAAATAAGTGTAACTTTCTTAATATGTACAAATAATAAATAATTGGGTTCGCTTAGGTTTCCTTCCTAAGAATTATGTTTATATCATAAGATCAAAACAAACATCGATAGCAATGGCGAACAATTGACTTAAATTCACTATATATATTTTTTTTCAAAAGAATCACTTATAATCAAACCAATAATCAAATATATACTCAGAGACTTTAAAAACGCATAAATATATGAAAATGTCTTGTGAAATAAATTCACAATTTTGATTTTCTAATATTTTGCCTATGTATTTTGTTTTTATCATGTTAGCATGTATCCATATCATTGATAAACGATGCTTTAAACACTAATAGAGTTAACATCTTGGAATTCCAAACTCGATCTCCCGACCTTAATCCCATCGAATACGTACTGGACAAGCTTGGAAGACGTTGAAAAAGACGTCAACGCCAACCCCAAGCGTGCCAGAATTAGCAAAGGCTCTACGGGAAGAGTGGAATTATAACATTCCTATGGGATGTATGCCAATCCATGAGGCTCCGCTTGAAAGCATGTGATACACGTTACTAATCAAAACGGCAAAAAATGCTTACAGTGTAATTTAACTGTCTGCCTTGAAAAAAAATCGGGTCAGAAATGCGTTGATTGTATTGAAAATGAAGACATTCCATGGAAAATTTACGATTTTTAATAAATTTCCTACAACATGTAACAAATGCACCAATGACAATAAAAGCAATCTCGATAGGCGTTTTTAAGAATGCTGGACAACTCGCCCCCAAGACAAGTCGCCCCCAAGACAACTCGCCACCTTTTCAGGACAACTCGCCCCAAATTTAGGACAACTCGCCCCCTGTTAAGACAACTCGCCCCCAGGTTAAGACAACCCGCCCCCAGCTTTAAGAAAGCAAATTGGGGGCGATATTTTTTTTATATAAATGTATATATTTTTTATTTAATATATGTATTTTTATATTATTTCGATATTTATTTTTATTTAAATGTTTCTGGCGTCAGTTACGCTAAAAAATTGTACTCCTCTCCTCACGTGAGATGCCTGAAAAAGAAATATATTTTAGATTAAATTCATCAATATTTGCATTTATGCGGCCATTTATGCCTATAACGTTCAAGCGCTTAAAAAAGTAATACGATTAATATAATTTTTTTCTATGAAAATAAAATGTTTATTTTTTTATAATATGATATATATTATTTTATTGAATCATTTTAATGTGATGTTATATTTTAGATTATATGTTTCCAACTCAAGCTTTCTTGAATTCTTCATCACTTTAAGGTTTTAAGTTGCTTCGGAGCTTGGATACACCAATTTTTTTTTCATCAACCGTATATACGTAATTTTCGAGGCTTGCATGCTCTAATTCTTCATTACTTTAAAGCTGCTTTGGAGCTTGGACAAGCCAATTTTTTATCAACTAAATATACATAATTTTCGGGGCTTGCTTGTGGATTTCATTAAAATTCTGTTTGATGTTTTCATTTCAGTTTTCATAAGTTTCCTAAAAGCCGTCTACAATAGATTATCATAAATATGTCATTAAATAATTAAGATTGTTCAACTTAGAACATTGTACTTGATTTACCTAGACATATTCTACAGATAAAAATTTAAAACAATATGATAAATCAAAATGCCTTTATTTGCTTTATTTCATAAGAAAAAAGTCTACGGAAATAATTATTTTATACATTTTCTGTGTTTACTTTACAGATGAAAAAACCCAAACAAATAACAACATATTACACACACAATCGTAAATATTAATTTTATTTTACTTATAATAAATATCAATTATAAATCATAAATCAATTTTGCATTTAAAATATATTTTAGTGAATAATATATGTCGTTTTTTCCTTGCAATACACAATGAAATATAATGGGGCGAGTTGTCTCTACAGTGGGGGCGAGCTGTCCTGAGTGGGGGCGAGTTGTCCTAAATTGGGGGCGAGTTGTCTTGGGGGCGAGTTGTCCTGATTCCGTTTTTAAAGTCCCAAGTATATAAAACGTATCCTTGTAGCTGCAGCCTGAGTGGTATAACGAACAATTCTGTTGTTTCCCGACACAGTCTGCAACTACCCAAAACATGCCCTAGAAAGTTACAAAGACACATTTATGATGTCACCATGACACAATATAAAGTTACAAAGATACCAGTCACCGAGACACACTAAGGAACAAAATTCCTGAGCTGAGTGGTCCAACGAACAATTCTATTGTTTCCCGAAACAGCCCAAGAGGTGTTATTCAAGCGACGGGTAACGACCAAGTAACCGCTTACTTTATGGGTGTCTGTATTTATACCTTTTCTAATTACTAATTATTGGTTATTCTACCACGGTTATTGAAAACTTCAAAGGAAGCCGCCGGACATTATTCTCTAATAAATCACGAACGTCATCAAAAAATTATCAGATCAGAAACACGTATCAAATCTGAACAATTCAAATGCATGTTTGGCTGTAGAATGAAATACTTGTTTAGACCGCATCGATGTGTCGTCTTTTGCAGTATAAACACTGTAAATTGCATCAAGTTGCTGGTGAATGTCGGTTTTTATAGCTAAGCGGGGCTATTCCACGGACCTCCCTACACATTAAACAACGTGATTTTAGCAGTAAAACAAGAACATGATTTTGTTTTTGAATATTCATTTTAACTGATCAATACATATCGCGAACAAATTTGTAATCTAAAAAGACTATTTTTAATGCAACGAAAGCTCAAATCGTCTGCATTCCATATATAGGTAAGTCAACAAAATTTCTCTCTGGTGTTAAATAGAACAGCGTAATCGAGACATGATGACCTAATTCGTTTCTCTATAGAGGAAACAATCGGCCGTATTTATCGCCCTTGGTAGAATAGAAATAAAGTCCTTGTTGTCGTGAATGATGCAGAATAACCTCCGAGGTCGAGAAATGTTGTTTGAAATATAAAAGCCTCGGCTAACGCCTCGGCTTTTATATTTCAAACAACATTTCTCGACCTCGGAGGTTATTCTGCAACATTCACGAAAACGTGGACTTTATTTCTTAAATAATTTGGGAACTCTTATTGGATGTAATATTAACTTTGATTGGTTATATATAAAATGATTCGATAGGAAGATTTCAGTGGCTTTTTCAATCCACCGTAACTATTCTATTAAATTACAATACCCACGCCTTCGAAAAAAATGTATGAAAAAACGCATATGGAACCATTGTCAAATAGTGTAGATTTAAATTTGTTCAAATCATGACCCCCGGGGGTAGGGTGGGGCCACAATGACCGATCAAAACTTTAAATAGGAATATACATGTATAGGAAAAATCTTTTAAGAATATTCTTATCAAGAACCAGGAAAAATGAAACTCATGTGGAATCATCCTTAGGTGGTGTATATTTAAGTTTATTCAAATTCTAACCCGGGGGTGGGCGGGGGTAGGGTGGATGGCTGATTAAAGTTTTACATAGGAATATATATAGGAAAATCTTTTATGACATTCTTATCAAGAACCATTGAGACAGGAAAGATAAAACTCGTGTTAAATCATCCTCAAGATATGTAAAATCAAGTTTGTTTGTTTAAATCATGACCCCCAGGAAGACAGTGGGCCACAATGGTCGATCAAAGTCTTACAAAAGAATATATAGGGAAATCCTCTTAAATCTTCTTCTCAAGTACTTTAAGGCCATGATTAGTGATATTTATATGGAATCATCCCTAGGTAGTGTAGATTCTAGTTTGTTCAAATCATGACTCCCGGGGGTAGGATGGGGCCACAATGGCTGATCAAAGTTTTACATAGGAATATATAGGGAAAAACTTCTTCTCAAGAACCATTGAAACAGGAAAGAATTAACTCATGTGAAATCATCCTCAGGTAATATAGATTCAAGTTTGTTCCAATCTTGACCCCCGGGGGTAGGGTGGTGCCAAAATGGCCGATCAAAGTTTAACTTAAGAATATGTAGGGAAATCGATTAAAATCTTCTCAATCACTTCAAAGCCATGATTAGTAATATTTATATGGAATCATCCTCCTTAGTGTAGATTCTAGTTTGTTTAAATCATAACCCCCAGGGATAGATGAGGGCCATAATGAGGGATCAAAGATCATAGAAAAATAAAAGGAATTTGAACTATTTTATATGTACACTGTATTTGATTCCGAAACTTCATAATAATCCTTACAAACAAAGATACATTGCGGGTTCCAGTAAATGTTCAACCAAGCCTCTTTCGTTACTCCTCAATAAGATATTGGCAGTAGTAAAGGAAAAACTTCAGGAGCACTGTGCAACAAGACTCAAAACGGCGGGTGTGACAGGTCAGCAGGAGATGCTTACTCCTCCATGGCACCTGATCCCACCTCTGATGTTTTGGAGGTTCGTATTTTCTCTGCTCTTATTTCGTTTTGTTTTATGGACTTTGAGATTGAATATCATTCGTTATCTTTATATCCTTCATTGACATGTAAGCATCCTCATGTAATGAAGATTTAAATTTGTTCAAATCATGGCCCTTTGGGGTAGGTAGGGAAACAAAGTGGAATAAAATTCAAATTATTACGTTGTAATACATAGGAACAAATGATTTTTTAAATCTTTTTATCAAGAAAAGCAAAGTCATATGCTGTATTGCTAAGAAGGCATTCTTAAGTAATATTAAAATTAAAGCCCCCCAAGTAAACTTGGCAGTTCTAATCTGATTTGTGTTTTTCCTAGCCGATGTGCTCAGCTGAGCGATGTGGCACCTGGGCCTCTTGTTCTTCATGTGACGGTTGATTTTCATCAAGTTTCTTGTCGTCAAAAGAAGATTGAGATTTATTTACCTGTTAAGGAACTTTGCCTAATACAATAAGTAAGAACATAGGGTCATGAGTGTGTTTCTTCCCTTGCAACGCTGGTTTAGTCGGTTGCCTAAACAAACGACCGTGTTGAAGACATGCAATACACTCCTTAGATGTGTGTTCACTATTAGACTCTTCATCACTCTGGGAACTAGTAGAGTTATCCTGTTTTTCGGAGATCTTTTCAGACTGTACATCCACAACAGAGATTTTTTGTGTCATTATCCCAGTCACACGTGTCGGGTATTTCAAGACCAACATCCAACGATGGTTCCGCAGAGTTTGATGGTTGATACATTGTTTTAACGTGCCTTCTCAGATATACATGCTAAATCATTTGAAGACCATAACTAACAATATGGTTCTTTATTTCTTCTAATGTATCCGTTCGGAAAGTGCACATAGGGCATTTCAGCAAAGATCGTGGAGTAGTCTTCGTTTTTGGCGTGATCTGGAAAAGAAATTAATAGTTAAAATGATACATAATCAGATAAATTCGGGGCGCTTTTTCTGTCGTTTGCCATCTGTCTGATAGAAGTCATTCTTAACTTTAGTATCAGTCTTCTCTGTCCTGTCATTTTTATTTTTTAAATCTACAATTGCATTGTCTGCACTACCTGTCCCTTGCAATTGTTTTGATGCTAGGATTTGATCTTTCATTGGCCTTATTCTGTTAGTATAAATTACTTGGTTTGTACCCCTATGTCCATAGCTTACTTCATAAGTAACATTGGAACATTTCTCAAAAATTTCAAATGGTCCTTGCCAATATGGTGTAAAGAATGACTGCACTTAAGCTATGCGAGTTGGATCCCGATGTTTTGCGCAAAATAAAATTCCAAAATTCATTAAATTTATGTTTTATAGGTATTAAACAATATTTTAAGAGCAGGTTTCGGTATATCATATTACATGAAAGTATTAAACAATGCCGAGCGACACTAGCTTTTGAGACGGGGGTCTAACAGTTTTGTCTCATTTCTATTGCATACCAGTTTTCAACGACTTTGTTAACATCGAGCCGCAACTTGGCCATTTTTACTTATTTGCACAGAATGTGTATTTTAACTAAAACTTATACATATCCATGGCCAAGTTGCGGCTCATATCTAATTTAAACAAAAAATGTCCCCAAACTAGGGTCGAGATAGCTACTAAATTAAGCGGTCACCGAGCATCAGCGATTGATATTATAATCACCTTACTCATGTGACATTCTGCAGTTCGATACGCTTACGCTTTCATTGAAAATTTCATTGTGTTGAAGTCTCTGTTGTGACAGTATCTATCGTACTTTCAGCTTCAAACTAAAGGTGATCTTTGCACAAATTTTAATAGGGTTTGAAGATAATATGTCCCTTATTATCTAACTTTATACTTTTCATTCGGGTGTTTTGAAAGAATTCTGGTATAAACAGTTTCATTAGTAAGTACATGTATAGGCTTATGTCGCCTCTGTATTATGGTCTGCAGAGCGAGACATCTACCCCATCCCTTAACATTAGAATCATTCAATAATTGTGCACCATAAAATCAACACAATCTATCTCTTTGAATTTAAATTCTTAATGCGAAAAAATCATATGTGCTAATGTTTACATTGCTCAACCATGCGGTTTAAATGTCTCCGCCTATTTGCGGATACCTTAAATTCGAACGTGGCCCGTTCAAATTTCCGGAATTTAAGGCTTTTACATGTTCTTTTCAATTACATTTTCTGTAATTATAGAAATATGTATGACAAAAAATTCTAGAAATAAATATCAAATTTTAAAGCATATGCTTGCACATTAATCATAGAGTAATTTAACGATATATTGTAATGTTAAGCTTAAAATGGGTAGCCGAAAAGGTTCCAAATTACGTACTTAAATGCAGTCATTCTTTGGAAGATGTACCAATCTTAAGATTTGGAAAGTAAAGGTAAACTTTGTCATTTGGCTTAAATGACTGCTAATTAACTTTCTATCATAATACCACTTCTGTCGTTCTATACTCTCTTTTGTCATTTCCCTAACAGATGCATGTGCTTTGTACTTTTTCTATTTTTTCTTGTAACTCCCAAATCCATCTATTCTGTGGTATTATCTTAATATCAGAATGGACCTTATATACAATATCGAGAGGTGTAGCGACCTCTCTACCTAACATCATGTTGTTCGGAGTTGCACCAGTTGATTCGTTGACGGCTGCTCTGTATGCCATCCTAACGTATTGGAGATGTTCGTCCCAATCCGTATGGTACTCATTAGGATCTACTGATAACATGGTAGACAGAGTTTTGTTTAATCTTTCAAACATCCCGTCCGATTTGTGGTACGGGGTCGGGGTGGTGTGTTTTTTTTTCAATACTCAAAAGCCGGCACATTTCGGTAAAAAGATTGCATTCAAACTGGACTCCTTGATCGGATTAAATAGTTCCAGGCACTCCAAAGCGGGCAATGACTTCTTCCACTATCACCTTAGCTACAGTTCCGGCTTGCATATTTGCCATAGGAAAACTTTCTGTCCATTTAGTAAAGTAATCCAGTACGATTAATATATATTGGTAACCATTATAATATTGGACATTTGAAGCTCGCCTAATACTTGCTAGACTTATCGTGTCTGTAGAAATACGTTCCATTGGTGCGCCCGCAAGTGACAACTTGCATCGGGGCACGCTTTGTAGTACATATACTTGGTGATTTTCGCCTTTGGCATTTTCACAACCAGCAATGTACAATTAAACATCTTTCTGCAATCCTGGCTAATAGTATTTGCATTTTATCTTTGCCAATGTTTTCTTTATCCCAAAGAACTGTCCTAATACTATACGTTTTTCACTGTATAGCACAACAAATTGCAGAGAATCTTTGCCATTTTTGTGCTTTTTCTTCTGGAAGAGCATTCCATCCTCTAATACCAGAGCATCCCACTGAGAACATAGACTTTATGAAGTTGCTATGACCAGAAATCTCTTACCGGGTATGACTCCGGCTTTACACCTTTTTCAACCAATTCATGTCACTGTCATCGTTTTGTTGGCTTTCAAAGACAACTTATCCTTAGGTGCTACACTGTTTCTAGTATTAACTATACTTTCAGAAGATGTACCACATGCTTTCCTGCAAGGTAAACGGCTGAGGGCATCAGCATTTGCATGTTTATTCCCTGGTCTACTCTTTGATCAATTGTCATTTGAAAATTGCTCAGTGATGCAAACCATCGAGCAAGCTGGCCTTCTGGATTCTTGCTATTCATTAGCCATTTCAAAGAAATGTGATCTGTTCTGACTAAAACCTGTTTTCTATACAAGTAGTGTTTATAATACTTTGTAAAGTAGACAACAGTTAACAGCTCCTTTCTTGTCAAACAATATTTACGTTCGGCTTTAGATAAGGTTCTGCTTCCAAAAGCAATAACTCTTTCTACTCCATTTTGTATCTGTGAAAGAACTGCCCCTATTCCTACGTCACTAGCATCTGTATTTAAAATAAATGATTGTGTAAAGTCAGGATGGGCAAGAATTTGTGCTGAGATTAGTGCATGTGGAAGCAAGTAAAAGGATGCTTGACAATTATATGCCCATTTGAAAATTGTTCCCTTCTCATTCAATTTATTCAGTGGCTTTGTCTTTGCTGTTATGTATAAAACGTCTGTAGTAGCTGCAAAGAATTAATATACTTTTTACCTGTGTTAGATTTTTAGGCACGGACAGATTTTGTTCTGCGAAAATTTTGAAGAATCAATGCTTACTCCTTCTGATACCAGATGAGTCTTATAAAACAGATGGTACTTTCTTGCTTTCAGTTTTAGGTTTGCAGATGACAGTCTATCAAAAACCTGTGTGAGGTTTCCTAACATGTTGGTAAACGATGTTCCGATAAAAATAATGTCATCTAGGTACACCAAACATAATTGCCATTGCAAGCCACTCAGAACTGTTTCCATTAGCCTTCCGAAGGTTGCCGGGGCATTGCAAAGGCTAAACGGCATTACAATAAAATGGTATAAACGACGTTTAGTTGCAAATGCCGTTTTTAGTTTATCTGAGTCATCCAAGCTAACTTGTCAACACCCGGAGCACAAGTCAAGGGTTGAGAACCACTTTGCTCCAGCAAGACTGTCTAACGAGTCGTCTTTGACAGTAGATGCATTTAAACGCCTGTAATCCACACAAAATCGCTAAGAACCATCTTTCTGTTTGGCCAAAACGACTACTGATGCCCATGGGCTATTCGATTTCTCTATGATATTCCTATCAAGCATGTCATCTAAATGTTTGATAATCTCGTCATGCATTAAAATGATATGGATTTCTTCTAGGAGGTTCTTTCAGTGGACCTGCATCCTTGGTATCGATCTGTTTGGACTAATGAAGTGCGTCCCAAGTCTCTGTCTGACATCGCAAATATATCTGCATACTTAGTTAAGAACTTCTGTAATTTAGGTATTTCACCAGCTTTTAGATTAACTTTAAAACTCTCAAACAGATTCTGCAGATGGGATGGCAGATCTTTGCATGGTTTATTTACAATAGAGGTTGGTTCAAAAACATTGTCGACCGAACTCTAATTCGCAATAAATGTTCATTCGGACTGGTATTTCTCCATCGATCTTTTACATATCCAGATGATCTTGCTTTCAACGTTTTTTCCTGTTTTTAGAAACTTCTCCGATCCGATGGTTCTATCATACCAGAAATTTCTTTCATGTCTTAGGGATTTTTATGGCATTAAGACCTTACAATAAGTCACTATCTCACTTCTGGCAAGAACAACAATTAATCATCTCTTTCGAGTTAATTCTAAAGCGACCAATTTTGCCAAAGAAATCAAATTTGTAAACTTCGTCGTTTACAATAAAGAGGATTAATTGTTTTACATTCCACTCATTTTTCACTCATATGACGTTACGTTTGCCAAATTTAGACCTACATGTACACTCGGCACTCATTGAGCAGTGAGGGTTCTTGATCGTGCAAATGCCTACCGTGACACGGGACCTACGTTTTAAGGTTTGTTCCGAAAGATCCGTGACTTTCACTTCTAGTGCCGAGCGCTTGGCGAAGGAACAGTCACTAGCCTATGTTTACGTCTTAGGTTTGACGCGGCGCCGCGAACGAGAATTGAACCCGGGCCTCCCGATCACGAAGCGAACAATCTACCACTAGTCTACCGTGACCGCTCAATAGTGAGGAAGAAGTAAAGCAATATGTTCGTTATAAGGACGTACTGAAATTATATTCACTTTAATTTTTTTTCCAGAAAAATAGATATAGGTTCTGAAACCTGTAATTTTCTGAATTCAGAAACGTTTTACTTTTTGGAATTGAACAAATTTACATAGATCATGCAGAAAGTCTACGTTTGTCAAATTTCCTCTCATCTAGAGATGAGGACTGGGTAAGGTGTACTTGCACTGTGTTTCTCCCCTAGGTTCCCATTCAAAGATTAGAACCAGTGACTTTATTCAAATGGCAACAGTGTACTTGTGCAGATTACGATATGCTCAGCTAAAAATCGCTAAAGATGTCGCTTAAAATTTTTATGCAACAGAAATCAAGCATGTTATTAAAATCAGCTACGAATATGTATATGAAATTTAAGGATATACTTAAGAAAATTCTTTGTAAAGTCGCTAAATCAGGGTTTGACATTAACGGTAGTCCACTGGCCCGGGACAACTAAATACTGATGAGGTCGGGCTACTAAACTTGTCTTTAAACTTGCCCTGCAGGGCTACTGTAATTTTTTTTTACTAAACACATACTTAAGAGCAGCTTAAATAGTCAAATTATAAAATTACACAAAATTGTAGGTCAGGAGTCATTTTATGATATTCCAAAGCAGCCTGCATTTTCCGATGATTTACTTTATCGATGTACCTCGCACGACACATCCACGAGTGTGACAATCGACCTCTTACTGTATGTATTACATGTAAGAACGTGATACATCATGTATATTCTTATCAGACACACAAAAAAAAATTAAATCACACTAGGCTAACTTCATGAATTAATTTGAAAAAAATGATGATTTCATTTATTAAATTGATCAAAGAAATATCCATTGTAAAAATGTCTCGTGGTTTCCCTTATCGATGTCGTAACATTGTAGGTGGTAGAAACATGACATATATTTAGAATTAACAGAACGGCAATTCTATAAGCTTCCATATGCATAAGCATTATTATTGATAACACCCGAAAATTCTTAAAGATAGTTGCTGCATTCGTAGTCTTCTACTGTTAGGAATATTTTAAATAGTGTCCATGACCCAGTCGACCTAGTACCTATCAATTTTACGGATATTTTCAGTAGATTAGAAAAATGTTTTGCCGATAAAAAGAAATATGTCTTAGGTACAGTCATAGAGTGACATAAAATTTTACCCAGATTACAGCTAGAATGCAGAATTTGGCTTATCTATTTTCAAAATTTCCCGGGGGAGGCCCCCTGTACCCCCACCAGGAGGAGGGGAACCACCTCCTGCACCTACCTCCCCCCCCCCTCGTCGCTTCGCGACTTGGCCAGCAGAAAAGGGCTAGTAGAAATAAGAAATTGCTAGCCCTGATGGCAACTATCGTTTTAAAGTTAGTGTCGATCCCTGTAAATATGATGACTCATACTTCTACCACACAAAGCTACCGATGATATGATCTATGATCCTGTAATAATGTACCATAATAATGGCCTAAAATACCGTATTACATTCTTTCTCCCCTGTAGGAGGAAATAATGTACCATAATAATGGCCTAAAATACCGTATTACATTTTAAAAAATATTTGCATGATCAGGTAACCCGGTAACGAGTAAATTTTTAATGTTTGTTCAATGAAGCAGTAATGTAAAAAAAAAATGGGAGACTGTTGAAATAGTTGTGACATTTGAATTAAGAAGTAATATGAAAGGTATGTTATTTTATAAATTCTTAAGTATATATATATGAACATATAGAATTTTTTTTTCTAAAGCTTTTTTCGATGTTCTCAATGAAATATATGGAGAAAACAAAGATCATTCAAGCTCAAATGTCCATAAAACAATACAAACTAGGAGCGGAGCAAACACGGACCTCTTAAACTTTAGAGGTGGAATCAGGTGCCATGGATTGAGCATCCCCTGCCGACCGAAAAAATCTATCGTCCAGTGTGTAAATAATGGCCGTACATTAAGTATGAAAAAACGTCAGTCATCATTTGACTTAGCTGCAGAACTGTAGCTCTCGGCTTGAGAAAATTCGGACAGATAAAGCAGAGAGCTTCAGATCCAAGCGTTGTAAAAACCTTCGATTTACGCCGACGATTTTTTGTCGCTACTTTAGGTAAATGTTTCGTCTAGTTTAAGCTTTCTCTGGCTTCTAGAATGGTATCCTATACTAATTCATATATTTAACTCTTATATTTGATACTTTGTTTACCTTTTATGGGTCCAAAACAGTCCTGTATACTAGTATAATTTTGTAATGTCGGTTTAAAAGAGTTCCATTTTGACGTCCGTAACCACAAACAGCCATTTGTTAGCGTTGGGAGGTAAGTAAATGATCAGGAATTGAACTTGAATGTATGATTAATAATGAAATACCGTTTAAAATTATTTTCAAATCTGGGGAAAGTATAAAATACACGAAATATACCCATAGTGAGCGACAAAAAATCGTCGGCGTAAATCGAAGGTTTTTACAATGCTTGGATCTGTAGCTCTCTGCTTAATCTGTCCGAATTTTCTCAAGCAGAGAGGTACAGTTCTGCAGCTACATTTGACTCATTGAAAAACTGTATTAGCCGACAAGGTCATTTTATCGACCATAGAACCTAATAACTGATGACTTAAACGAGACTACTGATATTCTCGTTTCATGAACTTGCTTGTCTTGATTTATCTCGATTTAGAAAATATACACACATTAAGCAGATTTCAGGTCCAGTAGGTGGGTATTAATTTTTTGTTGTGGAAGTAGAATAGAAATATTTCCATGCAATAAAGTATCGTAGGATTCAAGCCCTCCGTAAACTTGTCAACACTGGACCGATGTGCGCTTTTTTTCTTAGCCAGTGTGCTCAGCTGAGCTAGAGGCCCATAAACCTTTTGTTTATCTTGTTTGTCTTTTAATAAGGCCAGTATGTATTGATATGTGCTGGTATTTCGTATATGTAGCTTTCTGTACAATCTCTTTTCATTCCAGGTTAGTGCATCGTTGTATGTTGTTGTTCTTGTTCAATATATTCAGTATAAATTGGATCTTGCAATGTCGGTTATATAATTGCACCTCCACAGCTTTACATAGAGGGTACGCCAGACAGATTCTGGTGGTTTATGTAATAAATTTGAATAAACTGTGCGAATAATTTGAGAGCAATTCATGGCACGGAAGAAATTATTAAAGTGATATAAAGCTCGATTTGAATAAGGAAGGAAATCATAAAACGGGAAACATTAACCCTAATTTTGACTAAATTAATCGTGAACTTGTATTTTATTTTTGTTATTTTCAACAATATACATTTTCGATAAGCTGCCTTGTGTCTGACGTCAGTGTGCGAGGACTTGAAAATTATACGAGAGGCCTTCTGTACCGTTCTTTTTAATCAGATAATCACATCGATGCCTGTAAAATAAAATGCATCCTTCAACAAGACTTATCTTTCCATTATCGTTCTTGAAATATTTTTAAGTGAAACAAAAAATCAATTACATGTACTTGTAATTGATCATTAAAATTCTGCATCTGAAATTTCTGCCAGCAACCACTGTAAGACATACGTGAAAAGATAGAAGTATCTCAATTCTCACTGTTTAAAGGAACTGACTATCTAATGTTTTACCTACGCTTTAATAATTTATTGATGTAAACATTGGTAGTAGAAACTATAAATCGATATTTATACCATAAATGAGATTTTAATGAGAATACTATAAAATGGTCCTCATTAGTAAACTCCGACAGGACAATTCATTGAACAGCCTGAAAAATTTACCTCTGTATTATTAGCTCACCTGAGCCGAAGGCTCAAGTGAGCTTTTCTGATCAAAATTTGTCCGTCGTCTGTCGTCGTTGTCGTAAACTTTTCACATTTTCATCTTCTTAAGAACCACTGGGCCAATTTCAACCAAACTTGGCACAAAGTATCCTTGGGTAAAGGGGATTCAAGTTTGTTCAAATGAAGGGCCACGCCCTTTTCCATGGGGAGATAATCATGATTTGGAGAAAAATTATTGGCATTTTTAAAAAATCTTCTCAAGAACCACTGGGCCAGGAAAGATGAAACTCATGTGGAATCATCCTCAGGTAGTGTAGATTCAAGTTTGTTCAAATCATGACCCCCGGGGGTAGGGTGGGGCCAAAATGGCCGATCAAAGTTTTACATAGGATTATATAGGAAAAATCTTTAAAAATCTTCTTCTTAAGAACCACTGGGTCAGGAAAAATGAAACTCATGTGGAATCATCCTCAGGTAGAGTAGATTCATATTTGTTCAAGTCATGACCCCCGGGGTAGGGCGGGGCCAAAATGGCCGATCAAAGTTTTACATAGGAATATATAGGAAAAGTCTTTAAAAATCTTCTTCTCAAGAACCATTGAAACAGGAAAGATGAAACTCATGTGAAATTATCCTCAGGTAGTGTAGATTCAAGTTTGTTCAAATCATGACCCCCGGGGGTAGGGCGGGGCCAAAATGGCCGATCAAAGTTTTACATAGGAATATATAGGAAAAATCTTAAAAAATCTTCTTTTCAAGTACTTCAAAGCCAGGATTAGTAATATTTGTATGGAATCATCCTCAGGTAATGTAGATTGTAGTTCGTTCAAATTGTGATCCCCTTAGGGGTTATAATTCAACCCCCCCCCCAACTTACATTAACTTTCAGTTCTGATCTGATATGTGTTTTTTCCTAGCTGATGTGCTCAGGTGAGCGCTGTGGCCCCTGGGCCTCTTGTTT
>PRKT01000619.1:0-46062 GCA_003671525.1 Saccostrea glomerata | reverse complement strand
GGGGGGGGGGGGGGGGGGGGTATGATATGAAACTTAAATTTACACTGGCTATAATACATGTAATCATTTGGAAGGCAGGGTATCATTTTTTGAGCTCATTGCTCTCAGTACAATCATCTTTTTTTTTATAACGAACATGTATTACTCCATTAACCTGATCGACATGAAGGGCTCACGACAAATAACGTCGGTCTGCAGATGACAATCTTCTAGACACTTCGTTCCACCTTTGGTGTTTCCAGGTGTCTTTGTTTTTGACCTGGTCTAAATATATATATATATATATATATATATATATATATATATATATATATATATATATATATATATATATATATATATATATATATATATATATATATATATATATATATATATATATATAATGCATAAATGAATTTCATCAGTGTTTTGTAATTGCACGACTTTAAGGAATATACCAGTTCAGAATGTTTTGGACATTGAGAAAAATATATTGTATGAAGGTTTTATTTGCAGTATATGGTATGTGGCATTTCCCAAACAGCACAGTATCAGTGAATAGAAATCACGGTTAATTATTTTCATAGAGAAAATGCATGTAAATATCATGTTCTGTTAATTTATCTGGACCTTTTAAAATGATAGCTATACTTGGATTGATTAAAATTCAGTACTTTACTGTAATTTTCGATTTTGTAAAATTTAGAGCTAAGGGCAGATCACTCTAACTGCAAATTTACCAAGAAATCGGAACACTCTTTAGTGTGCAGTGTAGAGAGGGTTCTTAATGAAATGTAAATCAAAACTTAGAAAGACACCAAGGCAACGTTTACTTCAATTTTACAAATCACAAATCGATATCACAATTGTGTTTGCGTGTCATTTTCATCTACAATGTTATAAACATTTTCTTGAATATCGTTATTATCAATATTTTGCATACTTAAAACCTGTAAATTGGCGGAGTTGATTTTTCTGTACAGAAACTTTGAAAAGTATGCAAGAGATAACAACATAAAAAACACAACGAGACTCAAAACAAAGTAAACCAATACACTTGACGTGGATGAATTGTCCTTTTGCTTTCTTTTTAGATCATTTCCAGGTGTCTGCTTTGGATAAGTTGTTTGCATGCCTGTAGATAGACTGACAAAAATATTATATCGAATCCTTTACATTTGAGATCGATTATCATTATTTAAAAATTATTTAAATATTTATAATTTTTCGTAAAAAATTTGATTTTAACCGTAAAATCTTTGTGTATATTTAAACCTTTTGACTTTTAGAACAAGTTTTTAACTCACTAAATAGCTGTCCTTTAGTTTTTACCAACGCAACTTCTGACTTGCCATCAGTGTCCTCCTTTCTATAACCTATATAAAAAGGAAATGAATATTCCTGTACTTTTCAGGGGATAATCGTGAGGTAAGGGGGCGACTACTAGTATACGATTCTGAGGAGTCGGAGGGCGCTGGCTTTGGACAGAAATAGCCTGCCCTTGATTTTTAAAAAAAATTAATCTATCCCCTACTGGCAAGTAAATTAACTTAATTGATTGGTGTTTTATGGTGGAAATTTACCCCTCCCCCTTTTAAGTTAATTTTATGGATTGATAGAGCCGGAACCTATGTTGTTTTTGTCCTGTCTGTCTGTCTGTCTGTCTGTTTGCTTGTCTGCAAGCTTTAACATTCGCCATAACTTTTGAACCATGAAGTACAGAGACTTCATATTTTGTACGCATACTCCACTAATCAAGCCCTTTCAAATGACACCAAAGTCAATGGCCTTGTGACCTATATGCTTAAAATTACTTCATATCTCCAAACTTTAACTTTCACCATAACTTTTGTTTGAACCATGAAAGATAGAGAAATCATATTTGTATGCATATTCCACTAATTAATCTTTTTTCAAATGACAGCAAGGTCAATGACCTTGTGAAATTGACTGACCTGTATGCTAAAATTATTTTTTTCGTACCTTTGCCATAGCTTTCGAACCATAGAAGATAGAGACAGCATATTTAGTATGCATACTCCATTAATTAATCTCTTTAAATGACACCAAGGTCAATTACCTTGTGACCTTGACTGTGACCTGTATGCTAAAACTAGTTTTTCGTACCCTTGCCATTACTTTTGAACCACAAAAGATAGAGACTTCGTATTTCTTATCCATACTTTACTAATCAAGTTCTTTCAAATGACACCAAGTTCAATGACCTTGACTGTGACATATATGCTAAAAATAGCTTTCACAAACACATCTTGTTTCTCGTCGTTTTCAAATTTTAATTGTAGGGTCGTTATTCAGTAATTTGTTTTAAGCATAGAATGTCAAATTATATACATCAATAAATTCCTGTTCCTTCACATCAAATGGCAAAAAAATATAATGATCTAAACAGTAACAGTTTTATCTAAATGCTTTCAAACTATGCACCACTCCTAAACGCTGTAGAATGTTTCATTTATTTATTTATATTTTTTTAATTTTACTAATCTGAACACACCATGGTGTTATTTATATATGAAGGTATTTAATTGACAAACTTTTCTATTTTCAGGAAAATACTTCGACCTTAAATTTCTTCAAATTTAACGTAGGTCGCGGGTTAGATAGAATGTTCTATCGAAAAAATGATATTATCTTACGGACCCGGTTTAACGATACAATTCGTTCCGTGTATTCGTAATGTAGCAAAAGAAACACGGGCGATAATTCGCATAGTGCATTTACTAGGAACAATCTAGAGAGTTCCGAATGTAAACATGGAGGTAATTTGAATCGAGAGAAAAACATTGAGAAAATGAATTGGATTTTCGTATTTATATGGATTATTTTTTGGGATAAAAGGCATAAGCAATCTCAAAAAGGTTTGTTTTAATTATTTTGGTAGTTATTCCCAGTGCAAATCATTTTATATTCTTCAAAATCGTTTCGGAGCGGATCCGCTCCGATTTGCTACATTGCAAGTATATGGGACGTATTCTAACTGTGGTGAGGGCTTGTACCGAGACACAGTTTGATTATTCTAACTAGTCGCGGGTTTGCTGACGTCATCAAAACTGGGTACGCAATTTGTATGATTTGGGCGACTTTCTTGTGCACAACTGATTATGACGTCACGGTGAGAAAGGGAAAAATTCAGTACATTATCTAGCTATAACTTTTGTTGAAATTGGTAGTTTAGTGTAACAATATACATAGAACATGCTGAAGTAATAAAAAATAATGAAGGCTGATTTCGATTCGAATGACCATCACTGAAAGTGTTAGAAAGCGTTTCATGTGTTATCAATCGCATCTTCTCGGGTCTATTCTGAGAGCACATGTACTTGTTTCCGAAATAAAGTTTAACCATGTATCATGTATGATTTATAAATAATAAATACATTTTTAAATGTGCATAATTATAAAACAGGTTATCTAACTCCGATTTACACTCGATAGCCCCTCCTTTCCATTTTTTACTTGCTAACTCCGGGGTGAGTATAAACTTTTTCCAATTTTTGAATTTTAACTCCACGCTATATGTGCATGTTGATTTAATCGAAATATCTACTAATCGGAGGCACATAAAGAATTATATAAATTTATCGATGTCTGCATATTCCATGATTCTCTACGCTTTAGATAGTGATCATGCAATTGAAGATTAAGTGAGGCAGACGTCGAGAATAAAAACAAATTGAAAGCTGTCTCTTTTTATGAATCAGTCGAAAACGAAAAACGTGTATTTAAAAACAGCGTTAGGAGATAAAAGGGTAACATTATTAATAACATGCAATACGTATCAAAATTCCAAATTAGGAAATCTCCAGAAAAACAGAAAGGGGGGGGGGGGTTCGATACCTCCAATTGCCCGTGTAAGTAACGGCACGCGTTGTTGTTAGGTGCATGTACATATTTTATTCGCCGCGTTGCTTTCCACGATTCATTAAATAAAATTAATGTTTAAATTATCGTCCCATTTACCCCTCTAAAAATTCCTTGTATTCTTTTTTTCTATCCGTATACGTATAAGCATAAAATAAAATTAGTTAAGATTTATTTTAGTTATTCGCTGCCTCTTTGTAAACTTAAACAAAAACATTTTCAATATAAACACTGAATGCATTAATACTTATACCCGGGAGAATATTTGGCGGAAATTGATTCATAAGAAGTTATTGTTGATTTGATAGCCTTGCTGAATTTTCTAAAGAAAGAGTATATATAAAAAGCGTAAAAACGTATTTCGGGGTTGGGGGTGTAAGTTGTCCTTGACTTCTAAATTATCTTCATACCTACGACTTTTCAAACAACCTTAGATCACAGAACTGCAATTTCAACGGGGATGGGGAGTCTGCCTTTTCCAGAGGGGAATACAAGGTCACTTTTTTTTTTTTGCAAATTCCCTTTTCTTAAAATCCGTCTAATCTTTTTTTGCTCTGTATACCGGATCGATATTCACGACGTCAATCATGACGTCGAGATATTTTATGACGTTGTTCTTTAAAATGCTACATTTTTCATTTTCATTATGAGAGCAATTATCTACAATTAAATTACGAAAAAATGAGCCCGAAGACATATTGATTTTTTCACATAGATTTATTTCAAATCAATTCTATTTTTTAATACCAAAGGATAAACAAATTTGTCTGCGCGATTTAATAGTTATTGATATTTTTTAAATCAAAACCTTGCCTGAAAACAAGCCAAAAACGACGTTATTCCTATACAAATCAATAGAATACCGTTGAAAATGTAACTACGACAATGACATCTTAGGAATTCAATTACACAAAAACGGTGCAGACGAATTTTATAAAATTTTCAGAGAATGGAAATCAAAGGTAGAGAAATCATATAGGTAATTTTCATGGTATGTTTTCGAACACTTTTAAAAGCCCTGTAAACCCGCGACCTACGTTAAAAATGTTTTCCTAGAACATAAAGTGAACATTGACAGAAGGGCGAAGACATAGTTGTTTTTATGTATTTTAAAATGTGGCGAATAGTTACCTTCGCTTTTCTTTTGTTTTATATTTGTTAGTGCTTTTTTTTTATTTGAGTACTCACTTGTTACATTTATTACCATGACTTTTGTTTCAGTGAAATCATTCACGCGCACTTCAGAAAGAACTGTATGGAATATAACGAATATATATGAAACAAAATCTATTATATAAATCAACTGAATGTAATTAATGATCTAAGGATATAGATTTTAATTTACATGTTTATCCTACAGCGGTATCTCATAACATAAGTGAAATGATTTTGCAAGGGACGTATGCAAACGTTCGATCAAGGCCGACTTTTGAATAATGTATGTTTGTGCCCTCTCCCGACTCAAGATAAAAATAAAATCGATTAGGTATGTAGACTTTTTAAAAAATAAAAATAATAATAAAAATCATTTTTCCTTAACACAAAAAATTATTGCTTTTTGAAGATTTAAAAAATGTGTTCAGCCAGTCAATCTTGAGAGGGCTTTTAAAGATGACCAAATCAATATGTTTGTCTCGGTATAATCGCATACAGCTTATATCATTAGTGTAATAATAATACAAATATTATCTAAAGATTTCAAAGATAGATAAATAAAGCTAAATATTGAGAATGATGATTCCTCTAATTAATGAATATTAGAGTTTCCCAATCAAAATGTGTAACTTAATTAAATGGTGCTATAATACTGTCATGTTGTAAATTTTGAATTTACCGGGTGGCAGTAAATACAAAATTTACAAGTTGTCATGTTGTAAATTTTGTATTTACTGCCACCCGGTAAATTCAAAATTTACAACATGACAATACCTTTATCTTCACATCCTGTCGCAAAATTACAAAGATTTTCACCACACTGGCAGGTTTCTGAACATCCCTCTCCGTAGCTTGGATAAGGACACTTTTCCCGACAAAGGGCACCATGATACCCTACATCACATTCTGAAACAAAAACTGGAATTGTATTTATTGAGACTTTCAAGTCAACATTATTTATTGGCAAATACTATTATGAGTACTTTTAGCTCTGAATATTGCAATCTATTTTCATCAATCCATTTTCTTAGTCCAATTTTACTAAGAACATGTCTAGAGCTCTTCTAAAATTATAAAATTCATGGTCTCTCGGTCATGGATTTGTGAAAACGCAAACATCCTTAAAAAATTTCTTTCAAATCCTCCTGTATTTACTTCTGGGCGAAAATTAAGGGCTTGGTTAGATAAGCAAGGGTACTTCTTTCAAAATTGAGAATTTCACGACCCCTGTGTCAGGGTATGGCTCTATAAATTAAGAAATAAAACTCTACATGCTTTCTAGCATTCTTCTTCCTTATATACCCGGGCTGCGGAAGCTATTGATCATATATAGCGAAAATAGCTTTTCTGAGAATGCCCTCTCTGTTCCTGGGTATTTATTAGATAAACTGTGTTTTTAATGATATGCAAGTGTGCCACTTCCACACTTTTTCCCGGGCATCTAAATTCTGAATTACTAATAGACGATCTTCGTTCGAAACTGTGTCAGTCGCCCGCGTGGCGCAGTGGGTAAAGGAGTTGATCTTTACGTCGCGGGTTCGAATCCCACTGTGGGACGTGGAGACCGGTCCTTCGGATGAGACATTATAAATTAAACCGAGGTCCCGTGTCGCAGTAGGTGCTGACACGAAAAAGATCCCTCACTGCTCAATGGCCCTCAGTGCCGAGTATAGGACAAAATTTGCAGCTTCCCACGTGCACCCGCAAATGATGGCGTCTCCATATGAATGAAAATTTCTCGATATAGGGGCTTTAAACAACGTACAAACAATTATACATAAATTCTTACTTGTGCAGTTATTTAATTGATAGTCCCAATTGTATCCAAGACAGCATATAGAATTGCCTTCCTTGCTGAAAATATTTACAGTCAGTTTAAAAAAACAAGTAAAACTCCTCTTTCTCTTAACTTTTACGTAAATAAGGATAAAATTTACCTCCTACAAAGTAATTTGGAAGTAGCTCCTATGAAACTTTGACATAATACCAAGTAAAAAAAATTTCATTTTTGGAACCCTGTTTAAACAGGTACTTGGATGTATTATATAGATTATATGTTCCAACATCTTCCTGTTCTTTACAGAATATGACCTATCTGAAAAATATACATTCAATTTAAAATATATTTAAGGAAGTATAAACTAACCTCAATATGTATTCCAGTCTGTTAAAACAGTTTTAGCGCTTATAAATTAGGAAGTACAATAATCATGATAGAGAGGTTGAAATAATTGTTTTCCTTCACAATATTTGACATCCCCTTCATAACGTGGAAAACTGATAACATTTCACTTGTTTGCTGTGAATGAGATAGCTTATTGGCAGGTGGTTTCATTAACTACCACACAAAAGAAGGTTCTTGTTGAAGTTATTGTAGATTCAAGTTTCTGCAAATTGAGATAATCGAAGATTCGTGGCAATATTGTTTTTGTCCTGTCTGTCTGTTTGTCTTAGTCTGTTTATCTGTTTACCCGCTATTACAATAACCTTGCCCATAACGTTATGATACGAATTTATTTTGTAGGTAAATTATCAAGAAGAAAAGATAAAATGAAATCTTCCATTACAGTCATCGTTGGTATCATTCTTAATTTTCAGGTAATTTCCGTATCACTTTAACATGCTTTATACATCCTAAGTATTTTATACCTGTTTTTACTTTATATCGTATGCTGTATTTTTTCAATAGGTCACAAGATCGTTATCGACTTCCTGTCAACAAAATATGAAAGTAACATCATGTCCTAAATCTATTAAGGCATGGAGAGAGAGGGAACATTTAAAAGGATGTTATGTGCCTCAAAATACCTGTGCTGCAATTGGAAGTTCAAATTTAACGTTCATTTATCACTGCTTGCCAAACGAGTTTTTGAATGCAACGTACGAAGTCTGCATGCCTGCAACATATATATTAGGTATGTGGAAGATTTTAGGAAACTTCGCCAAGGTTTTATGAAGAATGGAACATGAAGATATAACGATCAGAAATCAAGCTAACAAGTCCATTGAAACAATAACCAGAAGTCTCTGTCGAGACTGTAGCTCCACTGGTTTGTACTTGTAACAAAGGAAGAAAAACGTTCCAGTTGGGACCAGACACTTTACAACAGCAATAAATACTAGCAGTATTATGATCCTTGATTAAGTCTCTTTTTGTGACAAGATTGCATTAAGACTACAACTGTAGGAGTAGCTTTTAATTTTTACAAATTTTTTCAATTTTAGTTACCATGACAACAATATTGTTTTTGACTTGAACGTATTGCATTTTGAAATCTATAAAGTCATGATAAAAATTAGCTGCTGAAGAACTGTAGCTCTCCGAAGAAAAAAATATCGACAGACCAGAGAGCTAAATGTTATAGTTTAGTATGTAATTTTTTTTCTATGACTGCAATGACAAAACGTACTCCTGAAAACTTTTCCTAGAAAACAAGTGAGATAACTGTAATTTTTTAATACGTGTATTATTTCTCTTTCGGTATTCCATTTCTATAATGAACGAAAACATTATAGGTAAAAGATGTGCTGAATATAACGTTCATGGTAGAGTCATTCAGTCCAGTTTGGAAAACCATTGTGAAACCTGTCCTGTGAGATACATATCAACGGATATTTATAAATGTAAGTGTGTATTTTTAAATCATTTTTGTTAATTTAGAAACTAGTACATGTAATTCATTTATTAGCTTGAAGGGGCTGGGGGTTGTGGCCATTTTCAGACTATTTTGACCTCCTTTAGAAGAAGAGCTCCGTGTAAAGATATACAAAATGTTCCAATTTAATAACTAAAATGTATGAAAATTTTCTTTTCCAAATGATAGTTGACAACTTAAGATACCGTATCTAAAAAATAAGTTAAATCTGATGGTTAATTTGTGATTAATTTGTTGACCCCCCAGCCGCCTTAAAAGATTATTATACTTAACAAATAAGTGTAATATCATTCCTATGTATAAATTGTTATAAGGTATAATCTACACTTTTCTCGCTTTAGATCAGAGTTGCTATGATATAGTGACAAGCAGCTCTAAAGAAGTCTCCACAGACAAGATCGACAATCAAAACAGATGCATGTAAGTAAATCAACAATTTTTCCCTTTAGCTTATATTTTGCAGATAAATTGAAATTTTGAGTCAAAAGTCGGGAATTATGTCATGCATGTGATAAGATACTACTGAAACAAAAGTTACTACTAGCTTTTCAGAGTTAAAAAAAATTGTCACCATTCTCTTTTTAACTTTTTGCAGGATCGGCAATAATCGTTGGAACATGGTATTTGCTTTATTGGCAATATTAGCTGTTTTTGTTTTTGTGATTGCTATTGGAGTTGTTTTTATTATTATCAGGTTGAAATCATTCTCGTCTCACAAACATGTATCTGGCGAGTCGTTGTTGATATCCTGTAGCAACACAAAAGATAATTTATAAAAGATGTTTATTCCTTAAATACTAGTAGATCGTTATATCTGCCTTAAGATTTTACATGTACTCAAGTTAATGATGTCCTTAGAAATAATGAAGTAACTATGAAATGTTTGTTGTTGACAATTATGCATTTGTACAAAATCAAATCTGATGTGAAAAACTCACTACGATGTGTCAGTGTATTTTGCATTGATGCAAATTAAATAATAAAATGATTTCTATGGTCGTTAGTACAAGATTAATGTTGCTGTTCTTGAACAAAAAAACATCTGCAAAAGATGGAAAAGCTATTGCTAAAAATTATGGCTTGCGTTTACTGGCTGATAGACGGGCAATGGTTTTCATGAAAAATTTAAGGCAATAATATTCAGTGGATGTAGGGGGGTTTAGAAAATGGACCCATAAATCGACCCTCTTTAATTTCCTTTGTAATTTTTTCTTCTAATTGAACTTTGTGTTGATGTGCCGACACTAAATTATTTGAAAAACTACCTATTCTTGGCCCCATGTAATTTAAACTAAATCCATTTAATAACCCATCCAATAACTCCCTAGCTGCTTGTCTTACTGGGTATTTATACAAATATGGAGATATCCTATCAACCCTAATTTGGGAATGACCTAGGTCCCAAATTCCTTTGCCCTGGGAATTGCTTATGCCTTGTGATGGTGGAGGGTGCTCGTGGTCCCCATTGTCTGACCCCTTGAGGGAAACCATTTCCTGATGGGCGAATCTGTCGCTGGCTGAGATATGATATGTTGCGTTGTGGATTAGAAGGACAATTCAACATAGAGTGTTCCCACCCACATTTTAAACACGCATGCAAATATGAACAAGGGCTTCTAATGCAAAATCCCTGAAAATTGAAACCATAACATTTATTTTCTCCATATTGCCCCAAAGAAGAGGGAGTATTTCGGGTCCCCACCATGTATATCACCCATAACTCGGAGTCAACTACTGCCCACGACCTAGCTGGGTCCATAGCCATCTTCAGCCTAAATTGTTTATCATATTGCTTCCACCCGATTGATCTTCCAGCCCTAATTCTAATATCATGCATGTATTTCAACATATATGACTTTACTCATTGTGCACAGCTGTAAATATGCTCATATAAATGTAATAATGGGTTATTTGTTATATTTTAAACTGTAAATAAATTAAATATAAAATGATTTAATACAAACTTACTGCCATCAATAAATAAAAATGAATTTAAACTTAAACTCCATTGATAATTACATTAACTAAACTTACTTCACACACTGCATGGTAGTACTTATTTTAGATTTAGAGTTATCTTTTCTTTATTAGAACTCTTTAGTTCATTTAGGTATTTTCAGGAGAACCAGTTTTGGTCAAGCATAGTCGATTGGCTAGTCTTGTTATGCAGAGTTTTTTTATTGGTAGGTCATTGAGGTCAAATTCCTTAGTGTTTTCTTTTGTTATTTTTAAACTCACTTTGAATCCAGCCATAAGCCAGAGTGCTGAGATATCCCATTGTCTGCTTTACATATAGTTTGATATATATTGTTGACCGGACATTAGACCTGATTACAGTAAGTTCTTTATTTTCTTTTACTAACACTTTGCTTGGTTGAATGAATGAGTATGAATGAAATATAGTATTTGATGAGTTAATGGAAAATGTGTAAAATCATAAGGTAAATGATTTAAATAAATATAAAACTAAAGATCTGTTTTTAAGTTACACTGATATATATGAAATATCTTTTATGATGAAATCTGACCTTAGGAATATGTAAATATTGTATATATTATAAGATTTAGTCAATACAACCATATGTTGTAAAATATAGGTCAGATATGGTTTGGAAAGGTAGATGTGACACTCAGATTATTTAGAGGACAGCCTAGGTCCACAACTGGTATTTATTTATATTATTACTTATTTTGATATTTGTCAATATTTTTGGTAAATAATATACATTTACTTGAGTTTATATGCATATGCTGAAATATGTTGAAATAAGAATTATTTACCTTTAATTGTAAATTATAAAGCGATAATAGAAATATCAGTGTAATATAGATTTTTATGCTAATGGAATAATTTGTGATAAAATATATATTTATGTTAATGTTATGAAATATTTATTGTGTTTACATGTTTTGTAGGGTTGTTAACCATCTATAAATATACAAATCACAATTTAAAGAACCCACATCACCAACTGAGTTTTCGTATCATTTAATATTGAGAAAACCCGGTTACATAAATTAACAAGAGGCCCACGGGCCTTATAGGTCACCTGAGTATCATGTAACAACTTTCCAGCGATTGCATTTGGTTCGTGTTTTAATCCAAAAGCCATGAAATTCACAAATTTTGAAGGAGGCACCATTGCTTATCAAAGGGCAGATTTCAAAGCAATAATTTATCTTAGTCAAAGTACCCCCCTGGTACCCCTGACCCAGCGGCCCTGAAATTATCTATTTTGAAAGAGGCCCCTTTCTTCATTATAAGGCCAGCATTTTTTTAATGTTTAGGTTTAGTTATGAACACGAGAATAAAAAAGTCCCGAAGGAGAAGGAAATAATTTTTTTTTTTTGATAAATCAATTATTAACATTTGTACATTCTTTTTTTATGCTATTCTAATAGGCTCCTTACCACTGGACACATAATGCTTAAAAATAGGAAAGTAGAATATTTAATTGCTTATTTCATCATCTGCCAGTTTGGGCCAGTTATATAAATTTTGTGATGTTGGTCAAAATATATGTTAAAAAATCAATTATTTAAAAGTCTTTCAATACATCTTCATTTTTTTTTAATATGTGTTCGGTAAAAATTTGTCTTGACCGATATCATTTAAGAAAACGTCGGTCCAGATGACCGTTTGAAAAAAAAATGAGCGTAATGCAAATTTAATAAAGGTCGGGATCGGGATGCGTAGTTCAATGTCACGTACGCAGCATGTTGACGTTAGCTAAGTAAATTTGTTAAAGCGAAGTCATAAAACTTGTCATTGTTGTCTATGTTAAAGACTCTCTATCACAAAAAAGGAAACTTGTTAGATTGAAGGCTATTAAAAATAATAAAGGACATTTTGGTGCTGTTATTCATATGATTTTACCGGCATCAAAATAACGTACAAGTATCTGGTCTGACAAAAGTTTGACTGGTCCGACAAAACATTCGACTGTGTCAAACCAAATGTCTGACAGCGATTAAAAAATTTCGACAAAAAATTAAATTTTACTTGATGCCTCAAATTATGATTCCTATCATAAAACAGACAGGGAGTATTGGGGAGTAGGGTGAGCATTTTTTCAATTAAGTGTAAAATAATTTTTCTGGCTGATACAAATGATACTACATGCCTGTATATATTTGTATACTAGTATTCTTGCCTTTTAATAGTTGAATTTTTTTTTATTTCTTAAGGTTCGTTTATTTCTTCCTAAAATGGAATTAACTTCTCCCATAGGTTTATTCATTACATTTGATGCATAAGCAACCCTTTTCTGAAGAATGATGCTTAGACTGTAAGCTATAACAGAGACCTAAACAATGTTGCTGGCAATATGCAATAGCTACCACGGGCAGTTTAAAACCTGGAGGAGGAAAATAATTTACAGACAGATACTTTGAAACGAATACATAATTATCTCACCAGCATGTCATTGTGCAACAAAGTCGTCAGCATTTTATTTGTCCTTTGAACGGGTGAAACGTTTTGAATGGCACACGTATCGATGAATTTTACACTAAACCAAGCTATCATCTCAGATCTAGCTTTATTTACCCGCCGTTTCATCTTAAAACCGGAAGTGCTAGTTTGTAAATTTGAAATCTCGATCCCGACTCAAATTTGACATCGGAAAGGAAAAAAAATTTTCTTCCGAAAATTCAAAACCTTGAGCGGAGGGTTTGTAAAACTGAAAATAAAATAAATACTGGCCTTAAATATGTAATTAGATCATTAGTATATTAACCAGGAGCAAATGATAAGATGTTCAAAGAATTCATGCATTTCACTATATGATCATTAGAGCCCCACCCTAAAACAAGAACCCCTGACCCTGGGGCCATAAAATTCACAATTTTGGTAGAGGCACTCTTGCTCATCATAACTATGTACTTAGTTAGTTTATTTAATACCCAGGAGCAGAGGAGAAGATTTTCAAAGAATTCATGTATTTTCACTATATAATCAATAGAGCCCCGCCCTAACACCAGAACCCCTGACCCTGGGGCCATAAAATTCACAATTTTGGTAGAGGCACTCTTGCTCATCATAACTATGTACTTAGTTGGTTTATTTAATAGCCAGGAGCAGAGTAGAAGATTTTCAAAGAAATAATACATTTTCACTACCTACTTATTTAGCCCCGCCCTAGCACTAGAACCCCTGACCCTAGGGCCATGAATTTCACAATTTTGGTAGAGGACTCATTGCTGATTACAATCATGCAAACAGTTTGACTGCTTGATGTCCAGGAGTAAAGAAGAAGATTTTTAAAGATTGCATTAATTTTAGTGGTTTTTGCCCCACCCCTCAGGCCCCTGGGGGGCAGGGATCATGAAATTCACAATTTTTGTTCCCCTTTACCCATAGATGCTTTGTGCCAAATTTGGTTGAAATTGGTCCAGTGGTTGCAGAGAAGATGCTGAAAATGTTCAAATGTTAACGGACGACGCACGACGACGGACGAAAACAGATAGCAATAGGTCACCTGAGTTTACTCAGGTGACCTTAAAATGCGTCAGTCCATTTCTCGACTGATACAATTTTGATGTTGCTCTTTGACCGCGAACACAACTGGCCATCATTCCCCATGATAAAAACCCTGTCACTAGCACTATCCTCAGTATTAGAATTTTTAAGTAAAGGGCCAAATCAATATTTTGCTAGGGGTGGGACGATACACAGATCTTGCGATACGATACGTATCTCGATATATTGGCACGATACGATACGTATCTCGATATTATGTTAAATCATAAAACTTTTTTAAAAAATAGTATTTTATTTCATTTTTTTGTCTTGACATTAACATAACATGATAAATTATAAAACTATTCAAAAGAATTAGTATTTTATTTAATTTTGTTTTGGTCTTGACATTAACTAAAAAATTATTCTATATCAATTCATGTGTGCTTTGAAATTAATACTTGAGGAAATGAAGTTCATCAACTTCATTGACTAGAACTTAATAAAAACAATAGTACAGGACAATTGTACATTAACAAGTTGTCTACAAATAGTCAATGAACACTGACTAAAAATTCGTTAAAAAAAATCACATTTACATTATTATTAATTGCTGAAAATCTGTAGCCAAGTTGAGATTACAAAAAAAAGTATGAATGGAATAACAATTAATAATATCAAATGTTCTGGAAACGATACTTTTCTGTGTATAGCACGCTTTGCACAGTGAACTTTTCTTGTCCAATCTACCGAGGCTGCTTAAAAGTGAAAACGTATTACCCCTAATCAACGACTTATCAGTTCTAAAGTGTGTTTTCAGTATCAAAACCATCTCTTCGCTTCGTACAGGCCGCCATTTTCAAGAACAGGTACTTTCATTTTCAATTTTTGGATAGTTCGTTCGTGTATCGTTTCGTACCGATATTTGAATGCTTGTATCGTAAACCGTATCTTAGAGGAAAATATCGATATGTATCGGTGTATCGGTATATCGTCCCACCCCTAATATTTGCCTTCAACAATTTTCTGTCTAATTGAGGAACTAACATTCTGACCAAGGGAAAACTGGACCCAATTTATTTGGGTTGGAATGTAGCCCTCTGTATTAGTAATGGTCCCTATTGCATTACCTGAGGGGTCAGATGTTAGTGATGTATCAGCATTGACAGTGCTTGTAGAGGGCGAGGGCAATGAAGCTGTCTGTAGATTCTGCTGTAAGGCTGAAGCTGGGGCAACCACATCTGCATCTGGCGTGAGGCTCTAACTCCTCCCCCCTTATCCTCCTTCCTACGACTCTTTGGCCTCGTCTCCTTCACTTGACCTCTTTTGGCATGTTCGCTCAAAAATATGACAATTCTTGCAGTCAATAATTATAAAAAACAAACTGAAATAAAATCAATAAAATCCACTAAATTGTTTTCTTTTTATAAACGCTTAAACTTCCTTGAGTAAATCTAACGCATTTTTTTTTAAATGTGCATGTCACCACCCATGTGATGATGTTTGAAGATAATCTGTCTCAATCGAACTAAAAAATACCAATCGAGCGAAATAGCTGTAAGTATTTCAATCAATGATGATTTTGTCAACAAAATTAAATGTATTTAGCGTAAATAGCAGTAAATTAATGACAATTTTTGAAAATAAGAATCAGACACTTTCATCACCAACCTTTCTGCTTCGCTGATTCATGGAAAAAGGGGAGATAAATCCAGAAAAACAGATGTTACTAAAATGTTGACACTATTTGGCCAGATAACAAATTTCCGGACTTCTAATGTAAGTGATCGATACTTATAATAAATTTAAAATAAACTGTACAGGGTTATCTTTGATAACGGCGCATATTACCAGACAAGCTGAAATATGCGGTAATATATGATTGAAATATCTTGGAATTAAGTCAATCTGCTTTACAAAGAAGGCTCTGTTTGAATGCCATTAGACATGTACATAAATGCTTTGAAATTGATCAGAACAGCTTAAGGTAGTCCGATCCCCAGGTTTGTAAAATTAGCAGTTAAGTAATCGAAAAAAATTATTAAAGTATCTCTGAATCCTCAAAGTTATGTAAATTTATCCACAGTATTTCTTTAAAGTTAAGGATTAAAGTTAATTATTATTATTATTATTATATTAATTTATAAAGCGCAAAATCACATATAGTTTCTATGCGCTGTACAATGGTTTTGCTAATATTTAAAAACAATATAAATTAATAAAACCTATAAATCTGTTATGGAAAGTAAATAATCGATAAAACAAAGGGACCTTAAAATAAAACATGGTAGTAAGATGAAATTGGTTAACGTAGACAAGGCAAAATAAAATGAAAATAAAAAACTGTTATGTACACAGGAAAGTACTTCTGAAGTTGAGTATACGAGAGGGTACACATGGAGTCCTAGGTGTTATGCTGGAATTTTTACATTCATAGATTATATTCACGCTTGAACAAGAGTGTTTTTAGGTTCTTGCGGAATGATCCATGTGCTTCTAGCTCTCGTAGTTCTAAAGGCAGGTTGTTCCACAGTTGTGCGCCTAATGTGCTTATGGCTCTTGCACCATATTTGTTCGATGATTTCTTTACTATTACTTTCCATTTGTCAGACGATGATCTTAAAGTCCTTTGTGGCTGATAAGTAGGGCATAACTCTCTCATATATGCTGATGCTGAGGAGGAGTGTAGAGACTTGTGCATGGTTGTCAGCACTTTAAACACGACACGTTGTTTTACAGGCAGCCAGTGCAGTTGAAGTACTGGCGTGATATGTTGTTTGTAGCCTGTTTTTGTGAGACAACGCGCAGCATTGTTCTGAGCCACTTGTAATCGGTGCATGGTTCGATCGGTTATGCCAAGCAGAAGGGCATTGTGATAGTCGAGATGGGATACGACTGTTGCATTGATGACCTTTGCACACGCTTCCTGGGTGAGATGTTGTTTCACCTTGGAGATTCTCCTAATGTTGAAATATATCTTTTTTAGCATGGACTTGACTTGCGTTTCCATTGATAAGGTGGCATCCAATATTAATATTAATCATATTATATAGAAAATCGTCAATTTTTTTTTTTTTTCAGAAAAAGCGAATCGTAATATCAGCAATCCATTTTCTAATTGCAAATTGATCAACAGATATATTTTAGATTAAAAAACTATAGGTATCCAGGCATTCAGAGAAGTTGTAATGATTTTTACACTTGCTAGCTGAAATCCCGAGCAAGCGCGGGGAAATTAATTTTTTTTTACTGCTAACAGAACTTTTCCAAAAAATATCTTTCAGATTTATTGACAGTTTTTTACACAGGAATATATAGCATGACGAAATACTTTAAAGTACCGCAAATAGTTTAGGAACAGAAATAGATAATAATTATAAGAAATACATTTCCTAATATTTCGTTTTTTTTTTTAAATTCTACAAATATCAATTTCATTAAAGGCCTCTTCTCCTTACATGTTATAAAGCAACTATATTCTGTTGTACTATGTTGTACTACATTTAAAATATCGAAAAAAGCTTAGTTTTCATCCCAAATGCACATACAGGCCTAAGAGATATAAATAAGTTTTAAAAATAAAAGACTACAGTGTATGTAGAAAATCAACTGAAATGTATTCATCAAAGAACACATTTTTTAAGCCTTTAAGTAACACGAGTAAATTATTTAAAAATCCAATTGTACCATTTTATATAACAAATAACCATGGCCATTAAGGCAGGTCCACACTTTTACGGATCCGGTTTTAATTTTACACACCAATATAAAATTTTGATTATCCTTATCTTTTGAAAAAAAATCTTTTTGGATGATTAAAAATAATTTGGCAAGTACTGAGTATATATTTGTTTATTATAGTGTCATTGAGCACACAAAACATTTAATGTACATTATTTATATAGGAATAACCACTTTGCACTCTGTCCATAGGATCTATATGTAATTTAGTACATGCACAGACAGAGAATTCTTAATTGCCTTTATGGACCTAAAGCTTTTTAATTTTTTTTAACAAAATAACTTGAGATCTATTTATCTTTAATTTTTAGCCTATTTGACCTTTTTACATTTACTTTTTAATACGTTTTGCGAAGAACGATTTAAAAAATCGGTATTCCAAAAACGGGGGTATAGGTGTTCAAAAGGCTGTTTTGTAAAAATTTTCTGGTCAACAATAATAAAGTAAGTTTTTTTGCTAACCTAGGATATAATTCGAAATAATTGTGAAGAAAAAATAGCATATAAACATATAAGATTTTGAGAAATATTTAAAATAAAGATATTTTGAGCTTTTTCTTTGAGAGATTTTGACAGAATCAATATCAATTTTTTAGTGTTTTCAAATAGAAATTTCAAATATTTTCTTGACAAATGAATATTTATGATTTTCCTAAGTTTTAACAATAATTGGATGCGATTTGGTACATAGTTAAATAAAATATGATGTTACACTTCTATATGTTGAATTTTTGCTGTTGCATTTTTAGAGGTATATACTCCGAGACATGTTGCATGAAAATTAACCTGCAAAGATATGCTTTTTATGGGTGTTTTGGTTAGATTATGACTTATTCAAGATTTTTAAATAAAAAAATAAAGAGTTTGACAGAAAATTCTGAAAGTACGGACCTACCTTAATCGACATTTATTTATAAAACATTAGCACAACTTACTAAGATATACATGTATTCATAAACTAATTGTGTTACCAATTTCTTTATATTTATTTCATTCATGATAAACAATCACCTCGATTTTCTTTTAGACAACGGGTTCGATGCCACATGACTTTCTAGAACTTTCAACAAATAGCGAGATCAATTTGTCCGGCGTCCGTCTGTCTGTCCGTCTGTAAACTTTTCACATTTTCGACTTTTTCTCAAGAACCGCTAGGCCAATTTCAACCAAACTTGCCACAAAACATCCTTGGGTTAAGGGGATTCAAGTTTGTTAAAATGAAGGGCCACGCCCTCATTTAAGGGGAGATAATTGGGAATTAATGAAAATTTGGTGGTATGTTTTAAAAATCTTCTTCTCAAGAACCACTGTGCCAGGAAAAATGAAACTTATGGGGAAACATCTTCAGGTAGTGTAGATTCAAGTTTGTTCAAATCATGACCCCCGGGGGTAGGGCGGGGCCACAATGGCCAACCAAAGTTTTACATAGAAATATATAGGAAAATTCTTTAAAAACCCTCTTCTCAAGAATAACAAAGCCATGATTGATCATATTTATATGGAAGCATTCTCAGGTAGTGTAGATTCAAGTTTGTTCAAATCATGACCTCCGGGGGTCGGGCGGGGCCACAATGGCCAAACAAAGTTTTACATAGAAATATATAGGAAAATTCTTTAAAAACCCTCTTCTCAAGAATAACAAAGCCATGATTGATCATATATATATGGAAGCATTCTCAGGTAGTGTAGATTCAAGTTTATTCAAATTATGACCTCCGGGGGTCGGGCGGGGCCACAATGGCCAAACAAAGTTTTACATAGAAATATATAGGAATTTTTTTAAAAAAATCTTCTCAAGAATAACAAAGCCATGATTGATTATATTTATATGGAAGCATCCTCAGGTAGTGTAGATTCAAATTTGTTCAAATCATGACCCCTGGGGGTAGGGCGGGGCAACAATGGCTGACCAAAGGTTTGTACATAGAAATATATAGTAAAATTCTTTAAAAATCTTCTTCTTAAAAATAACAAAGCCATTATTGATTATATTTATATGAAGGCATCCTCAGGTAGTGTCGATTCAATTTTGTTCAAATCATGACCCCTGGGGGGTAGGGCGGGGCCACAATGGCCAACCAAAATTTTTACATAAAAATATAAAGGAAAATTCGATGTATTCTGTAATACATAGCGTAAAAGGCTTTTGCTGTCATTGCAAGACCACACAAATCACTTCTTATTTCATATCATGCCAATAACCTTCGGTATCTGAGGCTGAATTCAAGAAAATCTTGTATCTCTGAAACTGTATTTTTTTTTCCTATTATAGGGTACAAATGTCAACTGTAATAAGACCTTTTCTAAGACTTCCAAAAAACCTGAATCTTATAAAGATGAAAAAAATGAAAATTGTTGCATGAAATAATTAAATTTTCAAGCTTCATTTTGGTGTATTTCAAATTAAATCTTAACTTTTGTCCTTCCTGGCTGAGGATTGGATATCCTTAAAAAAGGTTTAAAAACAATTTTATATCAAAAATCAAACTTGATCTATGGTTTGCCACTTAGAATATCATCTGGTTGAAATTTAACCTGCTTTTAACCATAAAAAAGAATGTACATGAGGACGAAAATTCAACTCATTTTCTCAACGTCATTTTCTCGCTTCACATTTACACACCATGCAGACGTTCGGGACTAGTTTACGTTGAATTAGAATTGTCTCCCGTTTTTAGTCCCGATATCGGTGAAACCAGAAGAGACCATAGGTTTCTTAATTCTGAGTTTGTTCGTCCGTCTAGCTGTCTATCTGTCCCTCTTGGTTTTCCGATCCAGTGGTTCCGGGCTGGGACTTGATCACCATGTAGGTGTACCTCGGGAGGTTGTAGTGGACAACGCCGAAACAATCATTGAATGAGAATGCACTTGAGGACGGAACCATGATGCATCGTACACCATCAAGATGTATACGGGTATATGATGCCTTTATATACCAGGGTATTAAACAAACAAACTTAAAGCCTGGCATTTCACAGGTACCTGTTTTGTATACGGGGCACCACTATGTATTTTTACCACAAGGTTCCTGACTCAATTTCAGGCACCCTCCGCTTCAAGCTTGTTTTTTGGTAGTACATGTACATGTATATATCAATCATTAACCTACTTTAAAATGCAATCATTCGTTTTGAGAGACTTTTTTCTTGTCAATTAAATCGTTTCAGAAGTCTCTGGCCGAGCCTCTTTATTGTAAACCACGAATTTATTCCTCAAAAATTACCTCGATAAAAGTAAAACACCGAATGAGATACATCTTTTTCCGTTAGGGGTTAAAGATGTAGGATGAAACTAAATACTTCTGAGTATTTAATTCCGATGTACCTTGTGGTAAAAATAAGTAGGGGTGTCCTGTTTACGAAACAAGTGCCTGTCTTGTATTTTCAGGGAAATGCTCCTCTCTTTGATTTCTTCAATTTTAAAATCGCTTTTTTCTTTGATGTTTGAATTGACAATACTCACTTAATTTAACTGGAAAATGCTGTTCGCTTCGGCAGTCTCTAGAGTAAGTTCTTTATATTTGTGTTTTGTCATATAATAATTTAATTTTACTTGTAACACGTCATTTGATTGGATAACAGATTTTATCCATTTTGTAAAACATAACTTGCCTACGTCACAATGAGTTACGTAAAAAACGTATTACTCCGCTTGACGTTACTTTTAAAATTTAATCAACGTGAAGCCTTATTCTGGGGGAAAATATCTCATTGTCTGCACTGAAATTAAATTATAAGGAATGAAGCGTATTTCAACTTATATTAAACGATATAACAAAACTTGGGGCATTAACGCTTTTTTTATAAACCGCTTCGCCTTACGCCAAAATCGTAAGGGTTGGCAGCTCTGCATAGGTATGGTGTTAGGGGCACTAACATGTGAAGACCGGGAGTTGAGGGTAGGGTGGTTGTCGTTTTCTTCAAGGATAACTTATATATGCATTGAAATAACCCGTTATTTTCGTTTAAATAAATGTTGAGCTAAATATTTATATCATAAAAGAGCTACCGTACATAGCCCTAGTGTAAAAGTAAGCGTTAACTGTAAAAGTCAACGCTCCTCGTATAAGTCCATTTGAAGGTGCATGGACACGGATTTGAAGTTAATATTTTCTGTATAATATCACGACTTATATTTTTTAATACCATTTCATACAAAAGTATATTAAAAATTTTATTTCATCTTAATTAAAGTTATTGAAACTTCAAATTCTTTTGTATGGGTTTGATTGACATATCCTTGCACTCTCACAAATTTTACTTTAATTTATTCTTAATACTTAGGAAAACTGACAATCTTGTTGTATATTAATGAGAAATATCAAACCTTTTATCCTGAAAAATAATTATATTCAGAGTAGAAATGTTTGAAAACAAAACCCCTTCACAAGTATCGTCATTCCGAGCTTAGCATTGTGTACAGAAGTTAGCAAATTGATAACACCCGCAAAACGTAGGCAGTTTTTTACAAGAACACGAGCTCTGTTATTGTTGATGTTTACGATTCACCGGGTGCCTTCAGTTGTTTAGGTTTCGTCAAAGGTCAACGTGTCCAAAAATTTATTTTTACAAAAGCTCCAAAACCATGTGAGGTATAAGTTAAAACTTTTACAGTTAATAAATTTTTTCATTGATTAACAGATAGAAAGTATCACTTGATAAGAAAATACTGGAATAATATTAATTGAGAAAAATTCTTCTTAAAAATGCATATATTTTCATAAAAATACACCTAATTAATCCCTTGCTCTTAGTGAAAGCCATCACTGCAGAAACAAAATATGTTTATCAATGGAGGGCAAGTTGGACTTGGATAGCCTCTGGAAAGTTGTTTTCCCTGTTTATTTTGTCCAAATGTTAAGACTTGAAAGTGAAAGTACATTGCAAATGGCATATTCTACAACGGTCTTGTCTTAATACATGTCATGCTTTCAATAACAGCCCTTCAGAGACCATTCACGTCCAACTTGCCCTTCAATGATAAACATATATTATTTCTACAATGTTGTTTTTCACAAAAAGGACAGAATTAAGCTGGTGCATTTTTAGCTCTACTGGTCAGAGACCAGAAGAGCTTATGCGATGGTGATGCGTCCGGCGTCCGTCCGTCTGTCCGTCTGTCTGTCTGTCTGTAAACAATTTTTCAAAATGCTACTCCTCTTACAGTTTTGATCTGATTTCAATATAACTTGGCATATAAGTAGACAACACTAAGATACATAATTCTGTGTATCGGATTTTGATTTTGACCAACGGTGTTGGTGTTGTTACTAAAAATAGAAATTTCTGTAAAATTCTTTCAAAATGCTACTCCTCCTACAGTTTTGGTCTGATTTCAATATAACTTGGCACACAAGTAGACTACACTAAGATACATAATTCTGTGTATCGGTTTTTGATTTCAACGAACGGTGTTGGCTTTGTTACTAAAAATAGAAATTTCTGTGAGATTCTTTCAAAATGCTACTCCTCCTACAGTTTTGGTCTGATTTCAATATAACTTGGCACACAAGTAGACTACACTAAGATACATAATTCTTTATATCCGTTTTTGACTTCAATGAACATTATTACCTTGGATAATAAAAATTCCCAACTGCTTAAGTACTTTCCTCTTCCTTTGCTTTAAGTACAAACCAGTAGAGCTTCAGTCTCGACAGAGACTTCTGGTTCTTTAAATATGCCCATTTTCTGATACAATTTTTCTCAAAAAATATCTTTTTAAAATATTTGTTATCAAGTGATACACATGTACTTTCTATCTATTAATCAATGATATATTTATAAACTTGAAAAGTTTAAACCCAAAAGTAGTCCCAACCATTCCTTAAAGGTGAGAGGGTATGATTTGCACAAACTTGAATCTACACTACCCGAGAATGCTTCCATATAAATACATGTATGACCAATCATGGCTTTTTTTTTTTAGAAGATTCTTAAAGAATTTTCCTATAAATTTCTATGTAAAACTTTGGTCGGTCATTGTGGCCCCACTCTACCTCCTGGGGGTCATGATTTGAATAAACTTGAATCTATACTGCCTGAGGATGTTTCCATATAAATATGACCAATCATGGCTTTGATATTCTTGAGAAGAAGATTTTTAAAGACTTTTCCTATATATTTCTATGTAAAACTTTGGTCGGCCATTGTGGCCCCGCCCAACCCCTGGAGCCATAATTTGCAAAAACTTGAATCTACACCGCCTGAGGATGCTTCCATATAAATATCACCATTCATGGCTTTGCTTAGCTGCAATAATGTAGCCCTCTCCGATTTTTTTTATCTGATGTTTTCTGGAGAGGGCTATTATTCCACAGCATCTACGTAATGGTGAAAAAATATTTTTTAGATACGAGCGACTGCAGGCAGAATAAATTGTTTTTACATTCAACTTACTTCTAATTAGACGACATTTTTATTCACTGTCGACATCATTGCCCGTTAAAGGCGAAAACCATGTAAAATAAATCTGTTTGCCTTTTTCAGCAGTCATGACAGTTCACGCGTGACGTACCGAGACTTGCGCTTCAAATTTAGAATAACTCAACAAAGCAAATGTCTATGTTTATAAATAACTGTGATGAATAGTAACACTAAACATCGATAAATAAAATCATTCCATGTGTTATTTTTTCGTAAACAGCGATATTTAGGCTTAAAATAAGGTAATTCCAAAGAAATCCGCTCCCTATAGATCCTTAATCTTATTAGCTGTCCCAAAATAAAATCTGTCAAGGTCAGTAAACATGGCGGATAAATTAAGTTGTGATGTTGACATACACGAAAAATACGGATATAAGGATTGTTCTGTATATTTTTGGATCGATATATGCCTGGGATAACTACATTTTGGAATTACAGGTAAGACATATTAATAAAATAGCCGTTTACTGACAATTTAAGCCGAAATCCGTGCTGGAGTGAATCGCTGCTGCATTGCACCATTACGGAGATCCTAAGGAGTTGTAGCCCCCCCAAATAAAACAAAAAAAGGGGAGGAGAGGGCAACATTATTGCAGCAGGGCTTTGCTATTCTTGAGAAGAAGATTTCTAAAGAATTTTCTATACATTTCTATGAAAAACTTTGATCGGTCATTGTGGCCCCGCCCTACCCCCGGGGGTCATGAATTGAACAAACTTGAGTCTACTCAATTTGAGGATGCTTCCATATAAGTTTCGTCTTTCCTGGAACAGTGGTTCTGGAGAAGAAGATTTTTAAAGAATTTCCCTATATAATTCTATGTAAAACTTTGGTCGGCCATTGTGGCCCCGCCCTACCCCCGGGGGTCATGGTTTGAACAAACTTAAATCTACACTACTGAGGATGCTTCCATATAAATATGACCAATCATGGCTTTGTTATTCTTGAGAAGAAGATTTTTAAAGAATTTTCCTATACATTTTTATGTAAAACTTTGGTCGGCCATTGTGGCCCGGCCCTACCCCGGGGGTCATGATTTGAACAAACTTCAATCTACACTACCTCAGAATGATTCCACATGAGTTTCATCTTTCATGGCCAAGTGGTTCTTGAGAAGAATATTTTTTATAAATGTCATTAATTTTTCACTAATTCATAGTTATCTCCCCTTTGAAGAGGGCTTGGCTCTTCATTTGAAGAAACTTGAATCCCCTTCACCCAAGGATACTTTGTGGCAAGTTTGGTTGAAATTGGCCCAGTGGATCTTGAGAAGATGAAAATGTGAAAAGTTAACGACAACAACGACAGACGACGGACAAATTTTGATCAGAAAAGCTCACTTGAGCCTTCGGCTCAGGTGAGCTAATTTTAAATTTTGTAAATTTTAATTTTATTTCTCTTTTTGGTTTCAAAAAATGAAGAAAAAAAAACTAATCAAATGCATGGGACAATTAAAGAATGCAAAAGGTGGTCTGAAACTTAACCCTCTTACATGTTCCTTTTGTGAGGTTATTTAATGAGCTAAATGCTACAGATTACTACTTGATCTTTGTCTGTTGGACTGAATGTCCCTAACAATGGAGGTGCTTTAATTACTCTCGGTGAGGTAGATTTAATACTGTACATACTATTGTCTGTGGATCTCCTCCTTCTCGAAGTAGTTACACCTGAAATAGACAATATATATCTGTGTCATTTAAATTTAAATTGTCAGCATGATTCAGGCTGTATTGTTTACAAGCATGTTATTGGATCCATAAGTGAAAACACAAAACTGACAGGAAATACTTACAGCCCTCCAAGTGTCAAAACAAGAACTTTTAGACAAAACTTAAATGTTTGGTCTACTAACCTAGAAATTGTGGCCCTTTTCTATTCATGATCACAGATTGCTTCCAACCAAATCTAACTGCGGTTTTACACTTAATTGTATAGTTATGTTTTTTTTACATACATTTTTGACACACACCCCTCCCCCCTTCCCCCCCCCATTGGCCTTCCTGATGAAAGATAAAAGAAGTAATCTGTGTTTTTAATAAAAAAAAGTTTCAACAAGGCTTAATCTATAAAAGTTTCTTTCACACCAACAATCTATGTCACAGTCACCACAAAAATCTTACAAAATTTGTCAAAAGTTTCCACAATAATCAAATTCTTCTAGAGTCTGTACGTCTGTCCGTCCGTCCGTCTATCCGTCTGTCTGTCCGTCCGTCTGTTACGCTTTGGGGTACCCATCTCTTATCCGTAACTCCTCTTATACCACTGAATGAAATTTTTTGAAACTTTTACAGAATCTTTATTACATATTGCCATTGTGCACCTCCTATTTTACTTTTTGATCCGACACATATTTTGGGTTTCCGGCCACAGGAAAACATGGACTTTTTCACCACTTATAACCATAGGGGAGGCGGGGGGTATCATTTAGTGAGCTCATCGCTCACAGTACCTCTAGTTCACACTGATTTTGTCCACCAAGATGAACTACGTACTGGCTTAAGCTAGTTTATCCATAATGGACCACTGCCCTGCATCCAGGGGCAATAACTCTCATCTGCTTATAGCACCACAGAAATCAGGCAAGAACTCTGAACTTTTGAGCCCCATGGCTAGGATTTTAAAGACACTATTACCCTGTAGTTTATTAAGATAGGTTCATGTCACCTTTTCTTACCAATTCTTCCAAAGTAATTGATTTCTCATCCAATTGTCTATATATTAAATTGATTTCTGGCGTTTTTCTTTTTATATATTAGAATATATAAAAAGAAAAATGCCAGAAATCAAATCAGAAATTGTTATCTATATATGGATTTAAATTGTCATTTCCTGAGCAGCACCTGTTCATAAAACAAATAAAATAATACTAAATGGATATTAATCAATATATTTCCAACTAGCCAAACAAATTAACCATTCATTAACGAATTTTACAACACGATAGAAAAAAGATTATAGTATAACAATAGATGTTTGTAAAACACTTATGCCCCCTCCCCCCTAATGTTGAATTTTTCCAAGTCCAAAAGGGCATAACTCTGTCAAAAATGGCGCGATTGTACCCAAAACAGAATTTGACCTAGATAGTCATCTAATAAATCTGCATACCAAAATTCATTTCAGTTTGTGCAACCCCTGCAAAGAAAATGAAAGGGAACTTCAAATAATTGGATTTTTTCTAAGACTAAGGGGCATAACTTTGTCCAAAATGGTACCCAAAACAGAAGTTGACCTAGATATTCATCTGATAATCTGTATACTAAATTTCATCTCAGTATGTGCAACGGTTGTGAAGAAAATGAATGGAAACTGCAAATAATTGGAATTTTTCCAAGTTCAAGGGGCATAACTCTGTCAAAAATGGTGCGATCGTACTTAAAACAAAACATGACCTAGATATTTATATGATAAATCTGTACGCTAAATTTCAGTTCAGTATGTGCAACAGTTACATAGAAAATGAACGGAAACTGCAAATAATTGAAATTTTTTTAAGTCCAAGGGGCATACATGTAACTCTGTCAAAAATGTTGCCATCGTACCCAAAACAGAACTTGACCTAGATATTCATGTGATATCTGTATACCATATTTCATTTCAGTATGTGCAACGGTTGTGAAGAAAATGAACGGAAACAAAGTGGACCGACAGACCGACCGACCGACGGACAGCAGCAAAGCAATATGCCCTCCCTTCTTCGAAGGGGGGGGGGGGGGCATAAAAATAATGTTTATTTGTCCTACAATTGTATCTCGACTCGGGATGAAAACATGGGTGATTAGATAGATGGGGGTTTTTGTAAGAAAATTTTAATGCATAATTTTAAAATCTATTTTCTAAAATCTATATAAAAAAGGGCTTCTTAGGGATTATAAAAGTTAGATTAGGCCATTTTCAACCAGTCGATCGGAATAGGCTATCGAAACATTTTTTTTTATAAAGATGGTCTATTCAATATATTTTGTCTCGGTATAGTCGCATACAGATTATAAATATCATTAGTGTGATAATAAAACAAGTATTATTTAGATAGAAAAAGACTAATAAGAGCTACAAATTGAGAATGGTGACCCCCCCCCCCCCTATATAACGAATAATAGTGTTTCCCAATTGAAATGCATTAAATGGTGCAAAAATTATTATATCTTCATCTTCACAACCTGTCACAAAATTACAAAGGTTTTCACCACACAGGCATGTTTCTGAACAACCCTCTCCGTAACTTGGATAAGGACATTTTTCTCGACAATGGGCACCATGATACCCAATGTCACATTCTGAAACAAAAACAGGATTTGTAATATTTAAGTCTACGTTTTTTTTGTTTTGTTTGTTGTTTTTTTTTTTTGGGGGGGGGGGGGGGGGGGATACTAGTTAAAATACTTTTAGTGCAAAATATTGCAATTTATTATCATCCGTCCATTTTTCGGCGTGTAGAAGTTTCATGTATAAAGTGAAGTAAAATGCAGATCGACTTCATAGGCACACCAGGCTAAGATCAAAATTTACAGACAATTTGATCTGATTCGGAAACCTTTCTAAAATTGCTCAATGTAATTCTTTTGAAACGGAAAGTTCTTCAGTAGCTCCAAAAACTATGGATCAGAAATTGTGTATTTGTTGCTTATTTATTCATAGATAAATTCTTACCTGTGCAGCTATTTAATTGATTGTCCCAAATGTATCCAAGACAGCATTCTAAATTGCCGTCTTTGCTGAAAATATTTATAGTCAGTTTAGAAAATCAGGTAAAACTCCTCTTTTTCTTAACTTTAACGTAAATAAGAATAAATTTTACCTCCTACAAAGTGATTTGGAAATAGTTCCTATGAAACTTTGACATAATAGCAAGAAGAAAATGTTCACTTTTGGAACCATGTTTAAACAGGCATTTGGATGCATTATATGGAATATATGTTTCAACGTCTTCCTGTTCTGTACAGATTGATTGTATGACCTATCTGAAAAAATATAACATTCAATTTGAAATATAATTAAGGAAGTATAAATATATGTCAATATCTAAATTCCAGTCTGTTAAAACAGTTTGATGCTAAAATGTGCATTTTAATAAATAAACTGATAAAAACTGATAAAATTTCACTTATTTGCTGTGAATGAGATAGCTTAAGGGCAGGTGGTTTCATTAAATACAACACAAAAGAAGGTTCCTGTTGAAGTTATTGTTGATTCATGTAAATTGCGATAATTTTTATGGCCCCGTAATCGAAGATTTAGTTTTTGTCCTGTCCGTCTGTTTGTCTTTCCTTTAAGACCGCGGAACATTAACTGGCAAGATTGGAAATATGCAGCTTATGTCATTTCTATCTGTTGCAATCATAAAATTCAATGGACAATGAAATGGGCGGGTACAATTCGATGCGGACGGCCGAGAAAACATTAATTGGATCGAAATTCTAGTTTAAAATTCATTTTTAATCCACCTGTGCTGTTTCAAAAGCAAAGTATGAATGTATGATCCAAAATACAAATAATTTCAATTCCCAAATACATGCATGTTGGTTAAAATTTATATTGATATGAATTTATAGCCTAGTTATTGATAATCTTAAGAACATTGGTAAAAGTCATAGAAGACATAATTTTTCAGGAGACAGCCATTTGATTCTAGAAAGGGGGGGGGGTCAAAATTGTCGAGTCAGATCATGCTTTGTACCAATTAATTTTTAGGATGACAAGAACTTTTTAAGTTTGGTCTTCAATGGAAAATGTTTGACTACTTACTTATTTATTTCCAGGACCGTTAAGCCCTCCCCCCTCGACACATACATAAATCATACCAAACAAAAATCAAATATTTTTGTCCCTTTAATTCATATCTTTCTTTAAAACGCTGGAAAGAATATTCTGATTTGCAAATTTTCAAACTATACCGAAATTGAAATTATTTGTCTTCTTGATCAATCAGTAATAATGTGCCTTCTAGCGTAGCTGAGGTGGATTGAATATGAATTAGAATTTTAATCCAGTGTTTTTTCGGCCGTCTGAGTTGAATTGTACCGGCCCATTTCATTGTCTATCATTACTACTTAAATGTTTTGATTGTACATAGGCGTCGAAACCGGGGGGCTTAACCCCACCCCCAAACTTTTTTGCAAATATATACATAATGTACCGTATATACTCGCCTAAAAGTCGGTCCGCTTATAAGTCGGTTGTATTTTTAGACAATATCTTTGCTGGGATTTGCTATTGACCCGCTTATAAGTCGGTGCAATTTTTGCCAAAATTGGGTGGCAATTTCAAGTAAATCCATTGATGTTTTAACTTGGTTTAATTGATATTTTTCGAAATAACATTGATATTTAATCTTCAATAATTAAACAAAAAGGCAATGCTCACTTAAGATTCAAATAAAATTACTAAAATACGTAAATACCTGTATTTTATATCTATAATCTAAGATGCATAAAATATCATATATATCCACATATTTTCTTCGATAAGCGTCGAAATGTAAAAAAAATACTACATCTCAGCCTAAAGAAAAATACCAGTCTCTTTATGACTCGCCTATAAGTCGGACATAGAGTTTTGGGCCAATATTTAACTCCCAAAATACCGACTAATAGGCGAGTATATACGGTAGGCATTGATAATTGGGGTTTACTTTTTTTTGTTTTAGCCCCCCTTTTAATTTGCTTCCGATGTTCTAACAGATAGAAATGACGTAAGCTGTATATTTCCAATCTTGCCAGTTAATGTTCCGCATTCTTATCTGTTTGTTCGCTAAAACTTAACCTTGCACATAACTTTATTATATAGACTATACATGCGAATTTCTTTTGTAGGTAAATTATCAAGAAGAAAAGATAAAATGAGATCATCAATTACAGTCATCCTTGGAATCATTCTTAATTTTCAGGTATTTTCCATATCACTCTAACATGCTTTACATCCATGTATTTATGCCTGTTTTTTGCTCTACTGGTCAGAAGAGCTTATGCCATAGTAATGCGTCCGTCTGTCTGTCTATAAACAATTTTTCAAAATGCTACTCCTCCTACAGTTTTGGTGTGATTCCAATATATGAGGGGTGATCAAAAAGTTCGCGAACTAATTTAATAACTTCCATAAAAGAAACAATATCTGGTTTCAATGTTGATTATATTTTTAATTAATCCTCTCCAATTTTAATGCACATCAACCACCGTTCTGCGCATGCGCGAATCATGTGATATTGGCGGTCACGTGACCCCCTCTGTAGCGTTCTGTCTCAAAAGTTGAAAGATTTTTCTGAGTTTTATATTTCTTTCCATGTGAGTTAATTTTTATGACAAGAGCAGTTCATTTGTCAGAAATGGTCAAATCTTGGCAACAGAATGGGTGGATAAGAATATCCTTTCCAAAAATAAGCATGGCAACCATTAAAACACAAATCTTCTGTCTCGGGAGAGACCTCTATTCAAGGTGGATAGAGAATGAGTGCCTCCTTTTTATCATATCTAATATGTTTATAATCTAAAGTAAACGATATGTTAGGTATTTAATGATCATATTATTGTTCAAATATTGAACTATTTTACGAAGTGTAAATTGGAGGCCTTTGATAGCAAATTGCTTAATTAAAAACACATATATTTTCAAATTTGCTTTCACTGTGCAAGATGACAAGTATCATTTTCAACCATCTGTTTCCCTTCTCTAAAACGATCAATCCAATCATTAATTGAATTCATAGGAACTCATTTATCTTGATAAATTGTGTACAAATTATCATATGATACAGCAGAGTAATTTTTAAGATATACAATAAATTGTACAGTCGTTTGTTGAACGAGTTCGACTGAGACAACCATTTTTCGTCACAAGTGACCTACACAGTGACGTCATTTTCACATTGTGACGTCACATACAAGGAGAAAAACTTTATTCAACATATGCTATTTATAGACCTTGTGTATGGCTATGTGTGTACCGCATTTCATTCTAATCTGAATTGTGGTTTTGTAGATATAGAGATAGTTCGCGAACTTTTTGATCACCCCTCGTACATGTAACTTCAACACAAGTAGACTACACTGAGATACATTTTTATCACTTTTGTGGTTTTGATTTTGATGAAGGATGTTGTCATGGGAACTAAAATTGAAAATTTATGTATAATTTTTACAAGCTACTTATTGATTTATTGCAACAAAAAGCTTAAGAGTCTTAATCAAGGATCATTATTCTATTTACTGTATACAAGGTTATTTTTTGCCCCCTGTTATTTTCAACCTTTTACACTTGCTAGCAATTTTGCCCAGTTTTAAATTTGCCCAAATGTGACTAGGGTGAATGACTGGGGCGAAAATGAAATGGGGACGAAAATTGCCTCGTATACAGTATTACTTTTGTAAAGTTTAATGTCCCAAATGCTACTTTTAAGTACAATCTAGTAGAGCTACAGTCTCGACAGAGACTTCTGGTTACTTTTTATCGTTTGCTGTCTATTTTTTTAAGGTCACAGGAACATCATCGACTTCTTGTCAACAAAATATGAAAGTAAAATCATGTCCTAAATCTATTAAGGCATGGAGAGAGAGGGAATATTTAAAAGGATGTTATGTGCCTCAAAATACGTGTGCTGCAATTGGAAGTTCAAATTCAACATTCGTTTTTCACTGCTTGCCAAACGAGTTTTTGAATGCAACATATGAAGTGTGCATGCCTGCCACATATATACTAGGTACATGTATGTAGAACATTCAGAAGATAAAGAATGAAACATGAAGATAACGATGAGAAATCAAGCTCACAAGTCCTATAAAAATATATAATTAGGGAGCAGAGCAAACACGAGCCTCTATAAACATCAGAAGTATTTGGGATCAGGTGCCATGGGGTGTATGCAACCCTGTCAAACGGTTACAACTGGTGTTTCGTCTTTTTGTGATTGGGCTCTAGGTTTAAGATAGGTTGGCCACATATCGGTGACAAGTTTTTGAAATTCAAATTTCCTAGAAAAAAAAATCAGTCAAAAGATTTCGTTTAAATATTAAGGTTACTATTAAAAAATTCTGAGGTCGAGGACTGTTTAGCTTGTATTAGTGGGAATTCTTAGAGAATTTCACATGCCTATATGGGTAAAAAGTAACTGAACTAAACATGCTAAGTTTATACTAGTCATGATGAGCACTGGTGCCTCTTTCAAAACTGTGAATTTCACGGCCTCTGGTTTAAAACATGGACTCACTTCAAATGGTTGGAAAGTTGTTATATGGTACTCAGGTCACCTATTTGGCCCATTGACCTGCTGTTTTATTAAGTTAAACACATTGCATTTTGAAACCAACGATATAAATATGATAACTAGTTTCATGTAAATTCATTTTTAAGATCAATACAATGACAAAATGCACTTTTGACAAACGTTGCTGAAAAAACAAGTTAGATAACTGTATATTTTTTTAAATACGTATATTACTGTGGTTTCATTAATATTCGTTGAGCACCAATTTTCGAGGATTTCGTTGTTGAGCAGATCCACGAATTGAAATGTTCATTGAATTATGAAATATGCTATTCATTTGTACAAGCAATGCTTTTGTCCACGAAATTACATATCCTCGAAAACATCCTTTTTATAAAATCCACGAAAATTGATGCCAGCGAAAATTGATGAAACCACAGTATTTTCCTTTCTGTATGAACGAAAATATTCTAGGCAAAAGATGTGCTGAATATAACGTTCATGGTAGAGTCATTCAGTCCAGTTTGGAGAACCATTGTGAAACATGTCCGTAAGATACAGATCAACGGATATCTTTAAATGTAAGTGTATATATGCATTATTTATAATATGTTACTGAAACAAAAGATACTTGCTTTTCAGAGTTTTTTCCATTCTCTTTTTGACTTTTTTCAGGATGGACAATAATCGTTGGAACGTGGTATTTGCTTTATTGGCAATATAAGCTGTTTTCGTTTTTGTGAGTGCTGTTGGAGTTGTTTTTATTATTATCCGGTTGAAATTAATCTCGTCTCACAAAACTGTCTCTGGCGAGCCGTTGCTCTAGTAAAATCATAAGATGGTTTACAAAACATTTTCCCCTTAAATACTATTAGATGTATATCATTATATGTACTTTATTTTACTACTCACACTTAAGTTTATGATGTCCTCATACATAATAATGTAACTATGAATTCATTTAATGTATGTTGTTGAATTTTTATGCATTTGTAGGAATTCAAATCTGAAACGAAAAACTAACACAATGTATCAAGTATTAAAGTGTATTTTGCAATGATGCGAATTAAATAATAAAATGGTTTCTTTGGTCATTAGTACAAGAATTAGTGTAGCTGTTGTTGCTCCCAAAACATTATCCGCAAAAGCTTTTGCTAAGAATTACGCAGATGACTTGCGTTTACTTGCTGATAAACGGGCAATGGCTTTTTTAAGAAACAAACATTCTGAGAGTATTGCATAAGCAAAACATGTCCCCTACCGTTTCCGATTTCTCTTAAGGATGTCATTTTATAATATTCAAAAGTTAAAATTTTGAGGCTGTGCATGCCTTAACTTAAAAAAAAATCCACTTAAAGACGTAGATTAAACACATTTTAAAACGTCTTTTTCTCGGTTCATATTCTCGGTACCATAGAACTTATGAAATGGTGACTTTAAACGAGACTGCTGATATTTTTGTTTCATCAACCTGTTTGTCAATAATTCTGAAGTCGATACGATATATCCTGTTGAGTTTGAGATAAAAGATACCACAGAGTCAGACACATCTGTTTCATATTTGGATATTTTACTTGAAAAAAGACGTTGATGTTGATCTAACAACCAATCTCTATGATAAACGTGATGACTTTAACTTTACAATCGGCAGCTTCCCTTACTTATGCAGCAATATACCTTCATCACCCGCATACGTATATCTCAGATGATTAGATACGCAAGAGTATGGTCTATGTATGAACAATTTCTAAAACGAGGTAAATTATTGACAAACAAGTTGATGAAACAAGAATATCAGCAGTCTCGTTTAAAGTCAGCATTTCATAAGTTCTATGGTCGGTTTACATAAGTTCTATGGTCTGTTTACATCATTGAGCGTTTGTGACGTCATATAACCACAAAATCAAGAACAATAAGCTTGCAAGTGGAATCTTTATACTTTTTTCAGTAGAACAAAGGCCAAAAAATATTGCTACTCGTAATTTAACATTCTTTCATATCTAGCTTAAAGTTTAACAAGTGAAATTATAGGGTTAAGAATCGTGTCCTGTGGCCTTTAAAGAATTACCATTTGAAAGAATTCAAGCATATTTTTTTTCTTTTATTAATTTTTTATTTCTATCAGTAAGATCAAAATTTAATTTTTCTGTATACCAAGATGATAAAGAAAATTCAATTTATTCAACACAATCGTCCAGTGAGTATGTAATTGAAATACCTTCTTTCGATTTACAAGTTACAGGATATTATAGACATGTACCACCATTTTTCTCATTGCTTGCATGTAAATATTTCATACGTTCATATTTACATTCAATTTAATTTTCTATTTTTCTTTATTAAATCCAATGAAAATCTACAGCATTTGATACCCAATAACACACATGTAGCCTTGTCACTGCGCGACTGAAAACAGGTTAGTCATTCTCAGAAAAAGAATGGAAATTCTATTGTGTGTAAAAGCATCATTATGCACAAAAGAGACAAAAAAAATTTATTTTCAATATTGATTATACTGATGAATTATATTGCTACCAATACCTTTCTCCATAAAGTCAAGCTGTCAGAAAATAGTGTATGTACATTCTGTAATATTGAAATAGAGACAATAGTTCACTTATTTTATGATTGTGTATATGTGACTGAATTTTGGAATGAATTTGTACAATGGTTAAATGTCATTGAAAAAGATTATTAAATATCCAAAAGAACTGTTTTACTTGGTAATAAAGAAGGAAGTTGCTTAGAAAGTTTTTTTTAGAAAATTTTCTTTTATTAGTTGCAAAGAGTTAATTTACTTTTCAAGATCATAAGACAGTAAGCTATTATCTAATTGATGCAGTAAGGTTATCTTTAAAAGTATTACAGAAACAGAGATTATTGTAAAAAGGTTTTTCAATGTAAGGACAAAATACTCAGTAAATGGGCCCTGTTAAATAATGTGTACAACAAGTGAAAAAAATCAAAATTTCTTTATATCTACACATTTTAGTACATTTGTTGTATTTTTAAATGTTTTAGATGGTTGTGGTTTTATCATTACTTGAAAATAGCACAATTATAAATCAAATAGCAAGATTATAACATAGAAACAATTTCTTAAATTAAGCAATCTGTTGACAAATAAGTTGATGAAAAATAAAGATATCAAACAGTCTTATAGTTGACGTGTCATATGATTAGCAAAGTCTTAGGTCGATGCAATGAATGATTGATCGTATGTTGTTTAAGTCAAGTCCCTCTCAAGAATTTTTCACTCGTATTGAAATGCTGGGTGAAATGTTATTGTCTGCAAAGACAATATCATCAGATCACATAGTGACTCACACTTTCCATACTAATCGTTAGATCATTATTTACACAATTAATTGCCTACGAATTTTTCCTTTATCCCGATCATGACATGGAACACATATAACTGGTGTGACCTGTTAACTTGGAATGCTTGTACCTCCAATGCACCTGATCCCAACTCCGATTTTTTTCAGGGGTCCGAATATCTTTCTTTGCTCATGATCTGCATTGTTTCAATAGACTTTTGAGCTTGATTACTGTTCGTTGTCTTCATACGTCATTCTAAATGTGTAGCCTTATGACGTTCATTATACGAGTCTTCATTATATAAGACTGTACGAATTTCTTTTGTAGGTTAATAATGAAGGAGAAAAGATAAAATGAATACTACAATTACAGTCATCGTTGGCATCATTCTTAATTGTCAGGTAATCTCCATATCACTTAATTTAAAATGCTTTTCATCCTATGTACGAGTACTAGTTTACTTTAAAGCAATATGAGCTGCATGTTTGACATTGGAAAATTTTGTTGCAAATTTTTAATTTACTATTTCAATGACAGAAAAATAAAACATGTATGAACCTCTGTTGTTCATATTTGCTATGGAAATTTTTTTATTAGCTTTGATTGAAGCAAAATTGAATTATTGTCGTCCTGTACAATAATGATTTTTTATATAATACTGTATATTCAGTTGTACAGATTTATTTCTTCTGAAACATTTTTTAAACTTTATTTTGGTTTTATTGGTCATAAGGGTTTAAATTACATGCAAATTAATCATAATAACACATTTTATCAGCAAAATAAAATTCTCAAAAATGCAGCTCATATTGCTTTAAATCGTATAAGGTTAGCTACAGAATTGTAGCTTTGTGGTTTTATATATTAGTCTTTGACCATAACACTACAGTTCTGCAGCTAGTACAACGTATGCAGTTTCTTCTTTTAAAAGGTCACGAGAACATTATCAACTTCCTGTCTACAAAATTTAAAGGTAACATCATGCCCTAAATCTATAAAGGCATGGAGAGAGAGAGGGAACATTTAAATGGATGTTATGACCTCAAAATACCTGTGCTGCATTTGGAAGTTCAAATTTAACGTTCGTGTATCACTGCTTACCAAACGAGTTTTTGAATGCAACGTATGAAGTGTGTATGCCCGCAACATATATACTAGGTATGTATATGATTCAAGGAAATTTCTCCTAGGTAATTTGAAGAATGAAAAATGAAGGTAACGATGAGAAATCAAGCTCATGAGTCCATTGAAGCAATAAAAATTGGGAGTAAAGCAAACACGGACGTCTATAAACTTCAGAGGTGGGATCAGGTGCCTTAGAGTGGAAGAAACCCCTTCTCAACCGGTGTGTCCCCGATGACATGATTGAGATCTAGGTTGGAGAAAGGCTGGTCACATATCGGCGACGGGATTTTGAAAGTCATATTTCCTTTTATAAATCAGTCAAAGAATTTTAAAATAAACTCAATATAAGAAATCTGAAATAGTAAGAACCCTTATAGAGAATTTCACGTAGCATAAATTTATTTTACATCCCTACCACTGAAATGTTCGAAGCTTATAATGTTTTTCCTTCTCGTCTATAATTCTGTCATAATTTTTGAATTTCAATCTTTTTTCGATTTGCTCATACATACTAGAATTGATTCTAGTTTTGGCATATGTGTGTATTGAAAATTCACAGAATAAGACAAATCAAGTTACACGTGGATTGACCTATTTACAGATGTGACTTCCTTTAGACTTTCTGAGAATTTTTAATTTTTCAAACTTTTGGACTATTAGATTCTAATTTATTCAAATCATTGCCCCTTGGTTAACGAGGCTGGGGTGCGGCAGCCATTTTCAGACTATTTTTATCTCCTTTAAAAGGAGAGCTCCATATGAAGATATAGAAAATGATCAAATTTTAAAACTAAAATGTATGATTTTTTTCTTTGTGAAATGATAGTAGACAGCTTAAGTTACCGTATCTAAAAAAATAAGTTAAATCTGGTGGTTAATTTGTGATTAATTTGTTGACCCCCCAGCCTCCTTAAGTGGGGCCACAACAGGGAATTAGAGTTTTACTTTGAAACCTATAGAGAAGATCTTTAAAAATATTATTCTCAAGAACTTTTAGGTCAGGAAAGGTTAAGTATAAGTGAAAGCTTTTTGAGGAAGTGTACATCATAGCCCCCTAGATTAAGGTGGGGTCCCAATAGAGAATCAAAGTTTTACATTAAAACATATAGGAAAAATCTTTTGAAATCTTCTCAAGAAACACTAGGCCAGAAAAGTGGAAGATTTTTGAAGTAATGAAGATTCTATGTTGTTCACGTTATGGCCCCCAGGATAGGGTTGGGCCACAACAGAGATTTAAAGTATTAAAGTTGAAAAATCTTATGAAAAACATCAGGCCCCAAGTGACTCCGTTTAAGAAAGTCATTGCTTATCAACTTTCAAAATGTCTAATTATTTTATTGTTTGACTGTTGTTTTTTGTGTTTGAAGATTAAGAGCTGTATTATTGGTTTGTCTTTGAAGATGCAGCTGAGTTAAAATCATTTGACCTATTTCTAGTTATTAATCGTTTAACGTTCTTAGTTTTGCTAAACGCAATTATTCTTAGGATTTATTCAAGTTCAACGTATTGCATTTTAAAACCTACATAAATGTCATGATAACTATTTTCATGCAATTCTACAGAAATATCCAATGACAAAACGCATTCCTGACAAACGTTGCTTAGGAAACAAGTGAGATAACTGAAGACTTTTTTAAATACGTGTATTATTTTTCTTGCGGTGTTCATTTTCTATATGAACGTAAATATTCTGTAGGTAAAAGATGTGCTGTATATAACATTCATGGTTGAGTCATTCAGTCGAATGTGAAACCTGTCTTGTAAGGTACATATCAACGGATATCTGTAAATGTAAGTGTATACATGCATTCTTTATATTTTTGAACTTTATCTAGTTTACTGTAAACTACGGAAGCCCGTTGGTGCCACGTATGAAAAATATTTTATCTGGCGGCCGCCACTTATTAATTGGCGGCCGCCACATATATATCTGGCGGCCGCCACTTATTATTTGGCGGCCGCCACTTATGTATCTGGCGGCCGCCACTTAATATCTGGCGGCCGCCATTTATTATTTGGCGGCCGCCACATAATTTATCTGGCGGCCGCCACATAAATTATTTTGCAAAAGGTGAGTGTTATTGGGTTAAGAAGATGGATGTTGACACAACCGCTGCTTATTGATAAAAAATTAAATGATAAAAAACGAATTCTGAAATATTGGAACACCATTCTTGGAAATCCAAAATTCAAAACTTCATTTAATTCTCAACCAATCATAGCTTACAGCAAACACCATGATTTATGTCCGTGACCCCTGATGAGGCTTCTTAATAATCGAAACACACTACAAATACTTGCATAATTCAAATCAAATATTTATCTGCTCTATGCAAAAACTTATCTATTAGAAGTGTGGATTGGAGTGTTGGTTCATAATAAATCTCTTACAGGTTTGGTTGATTGATGTTGCTATTATAATTTTTACACTGTATCCACCTCTTAAACCACACATTAAAACATGCGCGCGATTCAGGAAGCCAGGTGTTATCTGGCGGCCGCCATATAAATTATGTGGCGGCCGCCAAATATTATGTAGCGGCCGCCAGATATATAAGTCGCGGCCGCCAGATAAATATTTGGCGGCCGCCAATTAAATAAGTGGCGGCCGCTATATAATATCTGGCGGCCGCCACATAATTTATCTGGCGGCCGCCAGATGTTATATAGCGGCCGCCAGAAAAATATGTGGCGGCCGCCAGATATTATATAGCGGCCGCCAGAAAAATATGTGGCGGCCGCCATAAAAATTATGTGGCGGCCGCCAGATATATAAGTGGCGGCCGCCAAATAATAAGTGGCGACCGCCACATAATTATGTGGAGGCCGCCAGATAAAATATTTTTCGTACGTGGCACCAACGGGCTTCCGTAGTAAACCAACTTTTATTCGCGATAACTTTATTTCGCGATTTACTTGGGGTAAACTAGTTCGCGACGATAAATTTTCGCGATAAAGCCTATTTATGTTAATTTTTAATAGACACATAGACTTAAAGAACTGGTTCGCGGCGAGAAATATTCGCGATGACGAGGCTCTCATGAACTTCGCGAAAATTTCTCGCACGCGAATAAAAGTTGGTTTACAGTATTTATAAGCTTTAAAAAGGTATGATCTACACCATTCTTGTTTCAGATCAAAGTTGCTATGATATAGTGAGCAGGTCAAAAGAAGTTTCAACAGACAAAATCGAAAATCAAAACAGATACATGTAAGTAAATCATTTTCGCCTTAGATTAATATTTTGCAGATAATTTTTTTAATATTTGCAGCAAAAGTACCATGATACTATGCTATGCTTGTCAAAAGATACAACTAATTTTTCAGTTGTCACCATTCTTTTTACATTTTTAGGATTGACAATAATCGTTTGAACGTGGTATTTGCTTTATTGACAATATTAGCCGTTTCTGTGTTTGTGATTGCTGTTGGCGTTGTTTTTATTATTATCAGGTTGAAATAATTCTCGTCTCGCAAAAATGTTTCTGGCGATCCGTTGCTATAGCAAACTTATAAGATGGTTTACAAATGTTTCTTTCCCCTTGAATACTTGTAAATCCTTGTATCTACTTATTTAAGGTATCTGATCCATAATAGTTTCAAATTCAATGAATCTGAATGAATAACAAATATATATTGGTTGAAAACTCAGTATTTGTAGAAATTATCTTCATGTTTTAGTCTCTATATGCAGTGGCGGATCCAGAGGGGGGGGGGGAGGGGGGGTTACGGGGGTTGCAACCCCCCTTTGGATTTACAAAAACGAAAGAGAAATAAGAAAGTTCCAATTTTTTTGTTGTGTTTTTACTATAGAAAATGTAAGGTGAAAGGCTTATGTTGTAATATAAAAAGAAATTCGGTTGTAAAAACAAAATAAAACCCCATCCCTTTACAAAATATGATTTTCAGGTTCGGAGATTTATTTTCCTTTCTTTTTCAAAAACTTTCTGGTAATGTATACAAGTACTTTTTCCCAGATTGATCAACGTCCCACTTTCAAAAACCATACTCCACCCTGTATCGATATTCTTTTGAGTTATTTAACTATATGTAGGTGTTACAACGTACGTTTTAGCTGTTTTCGCCTTCAACCCCTCCCCCCTTTTGAAAAATACTTCAACCACCCCCCCTCTTTTGAAAATTTTCTGGATCCGCGCCTGTATATGTAAGAGCGGAACGTGTCCTAATTTTTTACCTTAACCCGTCCTTGACGAGTTTCCCCCCTTTGCTTTAAATTGATAAAATTAATCTTAAAAAAATATGTGATGAAAAATTATTTTTTTAATTTCTATTCTTAATTATTATTATATACAACTGTACATCTTTCCACCAAATCATTTTTAGATATTCAAAGTATTTAAATTTATATTTTAAAAAATTTGCTTGTTATCATAGAACTCAATGTATTAATAAATTACTGCTCATGTAATCATATTTTTGAAATTTTCTCCTGGTAAATCGTTTTCTACGCTAAACTGCTTTGAATGATTTTCAGGGTATTTATAACAGGATGAATATTTAAGGTTAGAAAATTATTTGTGTGTCGGATACCTTAAGATTATGATGTCCTAATACATAATTATTATGTAACTATGAAATGTATGTTGTTGAATTCTATGCATTTGTCTGATATGAAAAACTCACTACAATGATTCAAGTATGAAAGTGTATTTTGCGTTGATGCGAATTAAATAATAATATGGTTTCTGTGCTCGTTAGTACAAGAATTAATGTAACTGTTGTTGCACAAGAAAAAAATTATTACTTATATGAATGAACTCATCATACGTTTTAACCTTTGTAAATAATGTACTTGTGTCATACAGAATAAAAAGGAAGGTGGAAAATAAAGATCTCATATTTTTTTATACATGTCATTCTTATTCATCCAGTCTAATTTTAGACCCATTCTTATGATGTTAGCTCCACCTCTCATACATAGATATTTTCATACCTTTAAAAAATTTTCTTATACAAATCTATACGAAAAAGTCCAACATTTCTGATGTTTTGCAACATTTCTCGATGTTTGACAGCTGAGTGAGATGTTGGACCGGTCGATGAGATTTTGGACCGCTTATGTCACAGAATGGGTGGAGCTCAATCTCATTTTCATTCGTCGGTGTTCAACAGTGACGGAGCTCGGGTTATATCACGTAAGACAGTACAAAATACACGTGTGTAAGAAAAAATAATAAAATGAAAGGTATAATAAAACATTTATTGACTATGTTCTCTGGCAAAATGCGACTCTCGAACCACACTGTCTGCCTTCGGCCTACCGTCCTCAGGCAGAGAGTTTGGTTCGATCTTGGGTCCGACAAAACGCATGCTGCCCTCGAACTCAGTCAATATTTGTATAATGTTCAATCAAGGGAAGGTAAGTGTAAATTCCCTGTATTTGGAAATCCGTAAGGACGAAAAACATGAAATTGGTTATTGTGTTACAGTCTATAACTATTTTTAACATTTAAATTGGATGTCTAGTTGACAGACCTCTATAGTAACTATATAAAAGTGAAATCAGGCCAAGATTTAAAAGTGACAGAAGAGATCAAAACACAGCGTTAAGTGCAGTCATCCTCCTTCTCTTGTATGGAGACATTACCTGACCAGTAAAGTTACTGTCGCGAGGGAATGCTCGGCTTAGCGATGCTATTATCTAGACTTGTTGATGCTTTTTTTCAATTTGAGTACTCACTTGTTACGTTTATTACCAAGTCTGTTCTTTTTGTGAATTCATTCACACTGTATACAAAGTGCTAATCGAAAATCTACTTGATTTGGATCACTAGCTATTTTTGTTTGGGTCATTCGAAGTTTCTGTCTGCACATTTAGACAAAAAATGTCTTTTATATACGTTTTTTTACTAATAATAAAACTACTTCAACCAATATGAAACTTCTTCTTGGTATATTTAAAGATTATTAGGTTTTTGCGTCACCCACCCTTCCTTAAACATCAGTAGCACGTTTTTCACGCATCTGATGGTCATTTTTCGACTAATTAGCCACTTGAATGGACTCTTGACATTACTTCAATAAAACATTTATTGTTTTGTTTAATATAAATCCTAATTAAACGTTAGCTATCAAATTTGACCACAAGGTCTTCGTTATATCTTGACAATCATATCAAATATGCACCTACCCAACTTTTCCGGAGCTACTTTTGGTTTGCGTAGAAAATATCCAGAAGGCTATCTTTGTTGTCATGACAGCTATACTTTTTTCGAGGATACATATAGCAGTTAGGCCTAGTGCAATTAGTGAAATAATTTATTGATGTTACCTTGTGTTTACAACAGTCTTGTACAATATTTTCTTCCCCAGACTCCTCTTACATTTCAAATCTGGCCCAGTCCATAGGAGGTCCATGTGTCATATGCTCACCTTGAGCGTATCATACTCAGTCAGTGAGTGTATTTACATATGTATTTGTATAAATTATAGAAAAAGTAGTGTGGCTTTTCGTGAAAGTATCTTTTTATTTTCTAATGGAAACAACTCTAATGACGTTTATATTTCGTTAATCAATATGTTTATTTCCATTTGTTTTAAATTCCGGAATAAAGGATGAATCCAGCATAAATTTCTTTGGGAAGGGGAGGGGATTACATTGTTGTCCATAACATTTAAAGATCCTGACACAAAAACGCTACTTTATGGTTGGGGAAGGGGTCGGCTTAATTTGTGGACAAGCTACATTCTTCCATATATACCGGTATTCTCATTTTTTCCATCAACTTATGACAGTCATTCATTAACAAAAACATACCAAAGAAAAAACTTTAATGCTGCTTACCATATTGTAAAATCTTAAACAATTTTAAAGATCGATTTCAACTCTTTGACTTGATATATACACATATTTTTGTAAATATTTAGTGGTATATATATGCATTCAAAGTTTTGATAAGAAAACACAATGATTAAAACGCATTCAGCTTCAAATCTTAATGCCGCTTACAAATTTCAATTCAGCCAAATAAGGGTCAAGAAGAGATTGCATGGGACATTAAAAAATGTTTTCATGAAATAAAAAGAAAACAAACGGGTACCACATCTCTCGAAGAAATGCATGGATCTTTTTTCATAAAAATCAAAGCATATCCCTGATAATCAATTAATTTCCGTAACTATATATTTTTTGAATTTCTTTAATTTTCATAGACTCTGTTTCAGATTCTTAGCTTTAAGTTCTGATATCTGATGATAGTGTGAAAATAGGTGAAATATTACTAAAGTTGCATTATAATCTCGTTATCATAGATTTATAAAAGAGAGAGAGAAAGTGTATAAGGCTAGGACAATCACCCGCTCTATGACGAAAAAGTTTATTATGTTGTCGATAATGTCATCTTCAACATATTTGATTCATATAATAGTATTGCACTGTAAGAAATGTTGATTGAAAATTGCTTTTACACTTATTTAGTGGTAAATGGTTAGGTTAATATTAAACGATTCCAGCCATAAGAATTTATTTCTGAATATGAATGGGTCAGGTTTCTATCCTAAGTTTTGTGCTTATATTACGGAAAAGTAAACCCACTGTGTTTTTTTCTAAATGGAGTCTGGACTCATTCTATTTAAATGTCGAATATTTCTGGAATGTTAAAAAAGTGAGGATAATGAGCAATGTTTTAAGTCTAAAAATTTACAAATACAAATATGTGAGCAGGGCATAAATACGGACCCCCCGGAACACCAGTGATGGGAACAGGTGCCTAGGAGGAGTAAGCATCCCGTGTTGAGCGGTCACACTCGCTGTGAGCACTATGTGTTGATCAAGTAAAAGGAGCATTTCGTGAAAAAAATTAGTATAAAAACAAAGGTCTAACAGTTGGGTGAAAGAAGCAAGCCAGAAAAAAAACGAACCAGGATAAATTAAATAATAGGTGAAAAAATATTTTTTGTCTCAACAATTCATTTTTTTTAAAGCAAACTGACACAACCAACAAGAAGACACCGTAGCGTATAGTGTTTAACGCATTCAGTCTCACGCCTATCCTAGTAGTTTGTGAAGCCTTTATTTTCCTTTTTACATACCTTTAAAACATTATTGAAAATATATAACGTGTATTTATCAATACATTGTAAGTTATTTAAAGACATAA
>PRKT01000618.1:289168-310505 GCA_003671525.1 Saccostrea glomerata | reverse complement strand
CAGTTCCCGGTGAATGTGATTGAAAAAGAAATCTGGATCTACATAAAAAAAGGCATAAGGATAAGTTTGACTATATGTGACAGACACAATTAACCTCTTCAAGATAATAATGGGTCTAAAAATTGTAACCGATTATAATTTCATAGCCGGTCTGTCGATATTTTTGCAGAATGTGCAGTTCTTAAATATTTCTTTGCAATGGGCCAATTTATTTGTTCATGCTATGAAAGTGTGTCCAAACAATCTTATCATTACAATCCTGACATAAATCATAGTTATAAATAAATAGTTAAAAAATATCTTTTAACATATACTTATATAAGAAGTTCTTACAGCTATATTTTTGACTTACTTGTTATGTGTGTACAAGTTTGCATTCGAGGAAAAAAATCATTTACACCGATTTCATTTTCTTCATCTTCCGAATCATTTTCAAGCTGATATGGATTTTCTGGAACTTCCAATACGTCCTGGTAATGACTTTCTCGTGATTTTGTTCGTTCAATCACATTAATACAATCTTCGTGTTCCAGAAAATGGGAAAACTCCGTATCATCTTGGTAGAGTGTTACAGTTTTCTGGTCTACTATTTCTATGAGATTCTTTAACGAACTCAACGCTTCTGCGACAGCAACTTTCAATTCATTAACACTTTGAACTCCCTATAAATGTTTTAAAAAATATTTTGTAAACCGTGTTGCAATGCTTATGATCATAATAGTACGGATAGGATTAAATAATGACAGCAAATTTGGTTGTTATGATGACTGTTATGTTGCAGATGATTTCAATCTGTAATTCTATATAATTTTTACCGTGTACATGCAGGTGAACTTAACCCCAAAAGATAAGAATTTTTAGGACAAGTAGTAATTACATGTGTATTTTCTAGAAAAGGAAAATAATGACATATACGCGTAGCTAACAGAATTTTTTTTACGAATAAAAATCATAATATCGTACTAAATTAAAACTTAATTTAAATTGTTGATTACATTTTATGAAATATGGTGATAAAGAAAAGTAATTAAGCCCGAATTCCATTTAATAAATACAAATCGGACATAAAGCAAACACGGACCTCCAAAGCATCGAAGAGCCTCTTAAGGTGCCATACAGGTGTAAGAATTCTCGGTCTTCAAGTCATACCAACCGTGTGACAGTACTTTTTGTCGTCGGCGACAATATAATGCAACTATTGGCGCCGTAAAATTGACTTAAGTTTTTTGAATTTTGTGAATATATTTCGTGTGTAAATCACACTAAAGTTTAACGTACTGAAATCAATACGTATGTTCAATGTACATGTCACGCATGATATATGTACATGATATTTCCGATCATGACAAGGCTCACTAGGCGGGTGTGACAGGTCAGCATTGGATCTCCTTGTCACATGATTCAACCTCTGATGTTATGGCGGTCAGTGTCTGCTCTGCTCCTATAGTTATTCTGTATTGTTTATTAGACTTTTGAGCTTGAATACTGTTCGTTATCTCCATTTATTTCATGTTAAAACTTACGTAGTGCTTTTTTTTTATGTGAATCGTGTGATGTCACATTCGTTTGATATAATTATGTTACACGTAAGTAGTAATTTTATTGTCATTATAAAGGAAACAAACAGTTTACGTAATGAAAGGGACATAATTGTGTGTTTTATCAGAAAAGTCCCAAAATTCCTAGTTTTAATAGTTTCTAGTCAGATTTCGGTTTAAAATGTTCTTAAAAATATGTCATGATATTATATGTAACATTTTAGTGAATATTAACTTAAAATCAATACATTTTATTAAGTCCCCTTTAACATATACGAACACTATTGTACTGCATGATAATGAATAAAAAAGAATTCTAGAATTCTGGGTTTGGACTAATAACTGCACAATAAATGACGGATTTAAATAATAAATTACAAATATAAAACATTTACGATACTACAAAACTTTACAGTTTTAATCAAGCATTTGATATACCTGTACTTTGCATTCCACACTCTTTCTTCCAGACAAAGTTTTTACTTGCATTTTTTCTGGTTTTGGTATTCCTACGTTTTTGCTATAAAAAACTTTGTTGTTTACATAAACATAATATATTATATTGTCACATAAAAGAACTATTCTAAAATATCAAAGGATTGGTTTCTTGTATGTTCAGGCAAAGTAGAAACACAAATTCCTTTTTCTTTATTTTAGAGTTTCATATTTGTATTTTTTTTTCACATTTCTGATTAGAGAACATTTTCTATAGGTCTTTTGAATAAAGTCTACAAACCTAATTCCACTGGTAATGCTTTTTTCTTTTGGTGTCGATAAATCAATACAAATAGACAAAAAGAAATGCAGACATATTTATATGTAGCATATGTAGCTTTCTTGACAAAACTATACAATATATTCCCATTATAAAATATTTAACAAAAATGGAAAATGCTTATTAAAAGGATTATCATCAGATTGCTTTTAAATATTCCCATTTGAAATCCATTTGATAAATAGTAAATATAAATACTGTAGTATATATATTCCCATACACATTCAACGTAGTAAATAAAATAAATAAACATGTACTCATCTTTTTCGTACCTGTCTGAGGTTTGGCGACAGATTGATTTCCATCTAATGATGAATGACCAGGAACAATGCATTTCTCTATTGATTTAATAATTTAATACATTATACATTGTAAATTCATGTATTGATAGTCTTTATATCAAGTAATTAATAAATTATAAATGCCTGAAAATATATACATGTATTATATGAGTACAAGTCGTATAAATTACTTTATACAGCATATGCATTATACACGAAATCTAAACGCACAAATTGAACGGAAAATTAAGTGAAAACTACATGAATGGGAACATATGGTCCTTTCTCAAATACCTTCGCAGGTAAGGAATCTGGTCAAAAATTATTTAGACGGGAGGAAAAAAGAAAATTAAGAGTTATGAATGGATTACATGACATCTGAGATGCATATTTCAATAAAAGTATGATAATTATTTCTTTCGACTTGTGCACATCCCCGTAACGATGGCAGAGATCAGGTAAATGTTATCACTGCACTGTGCGTTCAGCGCATTTTCTCGATCCTCTTGGATCCTCTTGGATGCATATCAAAACGGCTTTTGCTGTTCATGATTGACTACTGTAATAGTGTTTTTCTACATTGAGCATATGCATTCAAAGATTATTTACTTCTCAGAATAGTTCCGTGATATTTTGTGTTGGATTTTTACCTTTCAAACATGTATTTGGTCAATTTATGGAGTGTCTAGAAGCTATGCTATCGGAGTTGTGTACATACTGACAGCCAGGCTAAAATTACTCAAGTGAAACAAAGGCACTAGAGTTTATAAAGCAGGTACACGTAGCGAAAAAATGAAATAAATATGGCGTAATCGAAGATATATGGCTGTAAAAGGCATACAAGAATGAAGTAAGTCTTTCTTTAAGAGTTCATTTCAGCTTAAATATAAAAGCTGTGGTTCTTCATAGTGCATACTGAAATTTTGAGTTTATCTGAGCCGAAAGCGTAGAGTTCATGTAAGCTTTAACATAAAAACTTTGGTACTTCATTGTGCATACTGTAATTTTGAGTTTATCTGAGCCGAAAGCTCAAGTACGCTTTTTTGATCAATCGATGTCTGTCGCCAGTCTGACCGTTTCCGTTTCCACGTCTGTGAACTTTTCTTGATTTTAACTTCTTCTCAAGAACTATTGAGCAAATTTTACCTAAAGTTACGATTTCTTCATATACAGTAAACTGTGCTATAGAATCGGAGAGCTTGTCTGAAAACATTAATCATTATCCACAAAAAGACCGAAACTAACTTAATACGATACGGAAAAATTATACTAGATTCACATCAATGGCCATTTTTTTCGAAACCATATATAAACACAATAAACAACGATAAGCGGGTAACAAATTTATCAAGTGGATAAACTAATTAGGCCTTCATTTTTCAGTTAAACAAAAAACAAATTTTTTGACTTTCCTCTATACTTGTGTTTTTAAAAAAGTAAAATCCGATATATGTCCTTTACATAAATAATCACTTTGTCACTTACCTGAACTTGGTCCAACAGCCTCTTTTTGTACGTTTGATGATAATGGACAAGATTCATCCCATGGATCTATTCGTTTTAAAGTTTAATTAGTTTGATTAGCAACATAATATAGGCTGCTTTAATAATAAATTGTTTCATTTTAACTATGAATTAATGACTGTAAGTACGATACGAGGGTCTTTTAAAACGTTCGTTAACATTTGTAATTACTACATATATGACTGATCGTATAAAACAATAATGTCAATCCGAAAGCAAGTAAAAATGTACCTACTGTAAAACGAGAAAAATTGGCGCATACGTCTTTTAGCGCAAACGCAAGTGAGAATGCATTGGCGCAAATAAATTCTAGCGCTTGCACTTGTCATAAATATATACAAATGTGATATACTTTTTTTTAAAATCCACATTCGTATTTGATTAGGTTAGTCAAGCAAGGAAACACAATAGCGCTCCCCTAGCTATATAAGTAAATATTCGTCTATTTTACTGCAATGACACGGACTTGAAAGTGTTAAAATTTATTGTATTTTTATTTGAAGTAAAAGAAATGAAGTATTTACACATTTTATTCATATTAAAACAACGCATGCATCGAAAAAAAAAATACTTGGATAAACGGTAATCATAATCAGGTATTGTCTGCAAAGTCAATCGCCATGCTTAATTGCACTGTTTACCTCGAGGCGATAGATGATTGACACTTCGAGAAGCCAAACTTTGGAGGTGCCAGAAGAATCAGGTAACAACTACCGGGGTAACAATAGTTAATTGATTGATTGTATATTGTTTAATATCCCTCTCGAGAATTTTCACTCATATGGAGACGTCGGCGTATGTCGGTGAAGGGCTTCAAATTTAGACCTTTACTCGGCACTCAGGGCCATTGAGCAGTGAGGGATGTTTATCGTGCCAACGCCTGCCGCTGACACGGGGCCTCGGTTTTGAAATTCTCATCCGAAAGACCCGCAACTTTCACTTCAAAGTGCCGAGCGCATGGCGAAGGAACAGTTGCTAACCATTTTTTATCGACTTAGGTAAGTCGCGGCCGACATTCGAACTCACGACCTCCCGATCAAGGAGCGAGCGCTCTACCGACTGAGCTACCGTGAACGGTGGTAATAATAGCTTAATTAAATTATAATTTGGAATAAATTTCTCGATCGATCCTACCATGTACAGTGCTAGTGTGTTTATAAAATCCAACGACCCTTCGACATTACGTAATTGCGCCTTCCGGTTTACATGTACTTACATGTATGTAAGAGCTGTGAACACACACACAATAATATTTTGAAATCTGTTAGCGTACAATAAATTTTAGCGTTCAGGGGATCTTGCGACAAACGCTCTAAAATTAGTAGTGCGCCAAATATTCTCGTTTTACAGTATTCCGTTCGTATTCTGCTTTGGTATTTTTGTAGTTTTCAACCGTAATGAAATTCATTTAGCTGATTCGTCAGCTGAAAAGTCACGTTGTTGTCGTAATTTGTATGTGAATATATTTTAATGTAAGAAATCATAGTTTTTCATACTAAAATAGGAAAAGGCAACTAGATTGTCAAATGATTTAAAGACGACTACATTTGAGTACATTGAGGTGGATTTATTTCCATTCATATTTAGATAGAATTTGAAAAATATAATGATCAGCTAGAGGAGAAAAGTGAATCAATCTATGCTCGTACATTTCTAGTGATTCAAAGAGTAGTGCGGGGCCAGAAAAATGGTATCCCTTTCCAAATTAAAGATCTCATAACTTTCTAATGGTATGTCTTTGCTCTGTAAAAGTAGTATTCCAGGATGATATATATGTACAAATACACAATATATATATCAATGAAAAAAATACATCTTTAATTATATTTTTTTCAGTTTACCGGGAGCGTATGGCTCATCATCCTTTCTTCTTTACTTAAGTGGGAATGCTTATTCTCCTACCTAGGCACCTGATCCCACCTCTGAAAGAACTGGGTACATTATGTATAACAAGGCGGCCCTGTAAAATCGGCAAAAATTAAACGCACGATAACATTTTTTGAACTGTGTCAATTTATTGTTAAGGTTCCCCTTTGTGAAAAATTGGTATCAATTTTCTTCAACTCACGTGACCTTTTGTGTATATAACGTTCAAAACCGGTCAAATATTCGGAAATTACCTATTTTGGACGTTTTGCTCCTCTTCAAGTTTATACTTCGATGTGGCCGCATCCGAGTACATATGCGAAACTTTGCAGAAAGAACAAGTATACTTTGGTAACTAATATGCAAGAGAAAAAATAACTGTACAAAAGTGCGGCCACGTCTGTTTTTTAGAAAAACATAGTTAATTGAAAATACTTCGTTTTTGGATAGATGTGACTTTTCCTCCTCATTAAAACCTATACTTTGAAAGAAATTAAATGTTGAAGACTGAATCTGAATGTGTTATTATCTAATCTATACTTTTACAGAAATTTATTGTTTAAATTTGTATCTGAATGTTATCAAAGTCACATAAACTTTTCTTCGTAAAATTTATCAATGGACATTGCATGGATATCAATGACGCAAAACATTAAAACATGACGTCACAATGAGCCGGCATATGTTGAATAACTAAATTCTTCAGTCTTCCATAATAAATTAATAATATGATAAATCAATCAATATATACAGTGAAAAACAGTCAAACGACATAAGTTTACATTTATACATGTACCTCTTATTAAAACGAGCGTCTCCTTCATATTGGAATTGATATTGACTTTATGTTCAAGAAAATATTTTTTTTGAACGTTTTATTGAAAATTATCATGCAGCTTTTCTAAAGTATGGTTTAGATTATATATTTATCATGCTGAATGTTGACATCAGTGCTTTCAAGGCAGGTTTAAATTAAACATGCAATTCAAAGGCGGATCCAGGGTCGTTGCGTCGAGCCCCCCCCCCCCCAATCCACCGTTTGATATTTAAAAATTTGCGTGTATTTTGTAAAACAAGCATGTAATTTATTATTTTTTTGTTACTAGCATTAAACACAAACTTATCAGTAGATCTACACGAATGGTATGAGATATTCCGAAATATTATTTTACCGCCATGTCAATATATTCTAAAATTCCTGCAAGGTGACGATTGGTTTTCTAAATCAAAAGGGGGAGGGGCACATATTATAGCAGATGTTCGTTCCCCGGACCCTACCAGGAATGTGCTCCCAACCCCCATAGGGCTTCAACGCAGCTCCAGACACCCTGTCCTCAATACCACCCCCTCCGCCGTTATTAAATTCCTGGACCCGCAACTGTAGTCAGTAAGGAGTTTAGATAATTAAATAATATTATTTTGACAAATTTTGTATGGCTACAGTTGTATGGGAGTGTTTTCGGCAATTTCTATGTTTTTTTTAAAAGAAACATGGTGCAATCAACTATTTATTGTTGTCTCTTAATAAAGATTAACAATTCCCAATAGCAATTAACATTTTTCTTTACACATACAAGTGAAGGCAATTAAACATAAATGAATCCGCTGTATATTTAAGAAATAAAAACAAGCATAATCATGCATAATTTTTTGACAAGAGACATGTTTTTCCCCTTCCGCTGCATACAATCGAGGTATTTAGCTCGATTAGGACTTTTTCAGTAAAAATGGTAAACATCAGATCAGAATTTTTAAAGATGTCAACTTCCGTTTGTGATGATTATATGTTCCGAAAAAATATGAAAAGTATTATATCGTTACTACAAGAACAAATGACGTAAAACAGTGCGAAGGCCCCAGAAAGTTAATGTTTCCAAAGGAAGTGCGACAGGATTGGAATTGAAATTATTAATGTCACTGAAATCTATGAAATATCTATGCATATTTACATTGAGAAGGTATTGTAAAGCATAATCAATATTAAAAATGTCTCTGTTTTAGCCGTTTTTGTCTCAGTAGATGTATAGTCACGTAATTGACGTAATACATGTCAGCTGTTTGTGAGGTATACTTTAAAAGAATTTCTCATTAAAATAATTTCAAGAAAAAAAACTTATTTTGTTAGAAACCCAATCTCGCTTTCTAATGGTAATCCGGGAATGACAAAACTAACTGTAAAAAAAATGCACGCCGTAGTGACGGTGCCCATACGACACAAAATAACATTGGTTTTCGTATATTAACATACATGTAACTGCAAGTGTCTCAATATGTAGCTTATAAAAAGGTTAAGTAAGAAACTTGAACTAAGTTTTGATATTTTTAGATTAAGTGTTTTGTTATTCTGCATTTCGATTATTTGTATTTTGCTTTATTTAAAAAGAAAAATATATACAAGTGGGGGGGGGGGGTACTTATTATCAAGATGTACAATTATGACTACCAACAAACAAGTTTATATCAAGAATTTAATTTCAAACTAGGGACAGTCCTTTCCTATTTTCTGTTGATCTCCTCTCGACTTTGACTGTTGGTCGATCGTTTACAGCCGACATAGATGCAAGTGACTGCGCATTGCTTAGAAAACAAAACGCACAGACTTCTATAGCTGACGTGGATAAACTGAGTAAATCATACACATAACATTTCAATATAGTATAACATTTTTTTCTACAAGTCTAGAAAATCATGCCTGCTAGACAGTACTTCTAAATTGTACTACTAAATTCAGGGATCCCTTCCCGGAAATTCATGTTTTTTTTACATCCTGCTTGAAAATCAGGAGGGTTATAGTAATCGATATGTCCACCCGTCTGTCTGTCTGTTACGCTTTAAGGTTACCCGTCTCTTATTCGCATATCCTATTATACCACTGAATGAAATTCAATGAAACTTTCACAGAATCTTAATAACATATTATCATTGTGCACCTTTTATTTTACTTTTGATCCGACACATGTTTTGGGTTTCTAACGGCAAAACATAAAAGAGAGGTGCCCCTAAAGCGTAACAGACGGACGGACACCCCAATTATTATATACCCTCCCACTTTTCAAGTGAGGGTAAAAGAACTAAAATCAAGGAAAATTGAAAGAGGCATATCATATTACCCCGAAATAGGAAGTAATTAATATGTTCATAAAAAGTCTCAACATTTATAGCGCCGTCATTTGTCGGAATGAAAGGGGGAGTTCTGTTGATAGCTTTTTCATTGCCAAAAAAAAATCCAACTTCATAAACTATACGTTCAATTTTTTAAGTACAAAATGTACTCACCTCATTTTATCTTGATGAATAAAGTATCATAGACTAGCGTGTTTGGTACAATCGTTTGTTAAAAAATTATATATTTCTGAAAACTATTAAACTATTTCAAAGGATCAACGATGTATAATGAATTGAAAGATAGTTCAAAGTGGTTTACTGGAATATTTGCAGGATTAAGTAAATACTTCTCGGTTAAGAGAATTTACAGATTTCATTTAACGTTACGTTAAAATCAGTAACGTCGTGATGAAGTCGTTACGTCAAAAGTTGTAATTATTGAAGAAAATGCACCATTTTCCCAAACCTCTGGCGGAAAAAAGGTCAGAGATAATTCCAAAAAATAAAATGATTTTGAAAGGACACATCATGGGCATGTTTGTAAAAAACTATAATAAGATTTAGAGACAGGGCCGCCTCGTTATACATACCGTACCCAGTTCTTTCAGAGGACCTTGTTTATTCCCTCCTTACATATTCGTATTGTATACAGATTTTCTTATATCTTCTTCCTGCTCATATACTAAACAATTCCAAATATGACTATAAATGAATTCATTATATTCTAGAAATTGATTATAATTGTTTTAAAATAATTTATAAAAACAAATTATAAAGTGATACTAGCTACTTCCTAATTACAAGCTTTCTCGATCCAATCACCTCATCCACAGCTTTGTAACCTACAAAGCTCAGGCTTACTTGTATATATCTGAATTGCACACCTTGTTGTACTAAGCTTGCGGGTTTGTTTGGGTAAATAATCTTCAAAATTGCATTGGGTTTTCATGAATTTGAACTGTTCGTTTATTGCCTGATTTGGAGCCAAACACAACATTGGTATAAATACCAGCAGAAATATTCTGTTTAAAAACCTTTTATGAGAAATTTTAAAAAATACGAAGTTTGGTATGCGTTTGATGGACACATTTTGCACTTTCACAAAGAAAAACTTATCCTTAATACTTAGAAAAGTAGAAATTGTGTTGTGTATTAATAAAATTTAACAACAAATTCTGAAATATTTATAGTAGACATTTGAGAAAAGGAAACTAACTGATAACTATTCTTTTTTTTAATTATAAGTCCTTGGTCAGCGTTGTGCGCAAAGTTTATTAAACTAAACATACCCCTGAAACGTGAAATTTTTGCAAACAGGGCACTAGATCTGTTATTGTTAATGTTTACGTTTCACAGGGCATGTTCAATTTAATTGTTACACTCTGCACACATCGCTGAGCACGGACTGGCAAAAGTGGTAAGTTAGTTTTGCTTTCTCACATTTCTACTCTGAATGTTCAGGAATATAGTTTAAATAAACACTCTTTCCAACATATTAAGAATGAAGTCTGCATTATAAAAGTTTAAGAACCTAATCAATTATACTCGTCCCAAAATTTGTATTTCAATAATTTCCAGAAAAAAAGTGGAGGTTTTTATGCGACCGAATCGAGAGACCCGAGGCGTATATTGTTTGTCCTGTATGACTGTTTGGCTGTTTGTCTGTTTATTTGTCTGTTGTAAACTTCAACCTTCACCATAACGTTTGAATCTTGAAGGATACAGCGGATTCATATTTTGTATGCATACCCGACTAATTAAGTTCTTTCACATGACACCTAGATCAATGACGTAGTGTCCTTGACTGTGACCTAACTGCTGTATAATGTTATTATACCGAAATTTCGAGAAAATATTAGATATTCATTATAGCTTTTAAATCTGTGTCCAAGCGCTAGCACCTTTAAGGACTGTTACACAGTGAAAGGCAACATATACGTGTACATCATTCCATTTAATTGGAAAAGAACCAATTGGTATCTTTTTTTTCTCAGCGTTTTAAAATGTCTTGATTGACGGGGCTATGTTTCATTTTAATCTGAAGTGAATTTATTAACGTATACAGAAACAAAAAATCGACGGATAAGCGGAAGAAGAAACTGCTGTAAAATAAGGAATTTCCAGTGAGTTCAGGAGAGAAGTTTGAAACTTTCGTTTGTCTGAAAATGTTCTCTGGAAGAAGAACTTTACACCTGAGATCAAATACCCTTTTCAACCCTCAGAAAATTCAATTTTAATGCAAATTCTGACTTCCTTTAATATGATTGTATGTCGATTTTACAAACGCTGAATATTTAAAAAAAAAACCTCGGGGTTCAGAATGATTGTAAGAGAAAATATTGGCAACAGTATAAAATTCTACTCAAAAAAGCTGTGGATGGAAGAGCTTTTTTCATTTAATACTGAAGAGGAAATACTCCTCTCTGAAAAGGCTTAGGAAATAGTTCCTGGCGCAAGCTGATTAACAAATCTATACAGGGTTACAATAACAAAAGAGTGTATTACTATTACCTTCCACGTTTTGTTTTTTCAATCTTGTTCTCCTTCCACGAATAAATATTGTTGTGATAGTTATGAGCGCAATCAGTAAACAGCAGCTCAGGGCTATCAAAATCCAGAAAATAGGCGAGGAATAAAAGGCAGAGGAAGCATGTTCATTTCTACAAGGATAAAGTCACTTTTTAATTTTTACTTATATCATAACTATATATATTACTAACATTTTAAAAAATTACAAATTTTCATTTTTTGTTAACTTGAAAAGAAATACAAAAATATTTTTATATTACATAATTTTTATTATAAATCTCAAGATAGTGTCAATTAAAAAAGACATACTCATTGGTGGTTTTCTCAACTTCAGCATAACATTTTTGGTCTATAAAAAAAATGAAGAACGATTTTCAAAATAAATTTACAAATAAAATTTAAAATCCTTGATACCATTTGACTTGAAAAACATATTTCTATAAAATGATTTCATGTGATTTAAGGAAAAATTCGAAATGTTGTAGATTGCATACATTTTATAATGAATTTATTGTGAATGCATTGAAAAATTCATGGATTCTTGGAATTTAAAAAGGGGAGGGAGTTAGTTAGGTCGACCAATATGAGGAAAATGTTTATGTAGAATGAGCAAAACCTTTACACAATCAAGCTCAAGTATCAAAGAAACTATCCGTGCAATAAAAGTAAAAATGATTTAACTAGTATCTTATCGCAACGTAGAATTTACAGGCTTAAAATATATTTAAGATACGGGCCTGTGAATTCTGTATTTAAAAAGGATTATTTAAATATAGGCCTACTTACATTTATAAGCTTCTGTTGAATTATATCTTGGTGGACATGGAGAAACAAACTTCGTACAGTCAAGCCCAGGGTCGTTTATTATTCTCTTCTCTTGTTTACTAAACCGTGCACAATATCCTGAAATGGAAGTGTCTCTAGGTTCATGTAAAACATAAACTAATTTGATAGAAAATATAATTAATAGTCATTTTTCAGTTCATTAAGAAAGTCTGTACTATAACTGATCCGGTTCTAATTTTATGTACCAATATTCTAAAATTCTAGTTATCACGTATCTATCAAAATTGCATTTTTATATTATGGTATTCAACACAGCAAGTATTGAATTGTTATTTAAAGTGCCATTATGCATACAAGACTTTTAAAGGTACTTGGACACAGATTTGAAGTTATTATTTTCTCTATAATATTACGACTTATATATTGTAATAGCATTTCACACAAAAATTAATTAGAAATTTTATTTCATATAAAAGATATTAAAATTTCAAATTTTTTGGTGGGTTTGATTGACACATCCTTGCACTTTCACAAATTAATTTTATTCTTAATCCTTAGGAAAAGTGACAATCTCGTTGTGTATAAATGAAAAATATTAATACTAAAATCCAGAAAATTCAGAGTAGACATTTTCGAAAGCAAAACAAACACACAATATATTGTCGGTCCGTGCAGTTTGGTAAGCAGACTGTGACGATTGAACGCACCCGGTGAATTCTAAATATAAACAATAACAGAACTCGAGCCCTGTTTACAAAAACTGTGAACATAACACGAGTGTGCTCGATTTGCTAAACTCTGTAAGCAACTCTTAGTTAGGAATGACGAAACTTGTGAGGAAGTTTTGCTTTCTAAGATTTGTACTTGGAATAAAATTATTTTTCTGTATAGAAGTTTTAATATTTCTCATTAATACACCAAAAGATTGCCAATTTTCCTAAGGATTAAGAATAAGGTTGAAATTTGTGAAAGTGCAAGGATGTGTCAATCAAACCCGCCAAAAAATTTCAAGTTTTAATAACTTTCAAATAAAATAAGATTTTTAATTAATTTTTGTGTGAAATGCTATTAAAATATATATATGTCGTAATATTTTAGAAAAATATTGACATCAAATCTGTGTCCAAGTACTTTAAAATTCAAAAGAAAGTGGGCGCACTAGATGGGCAGTCGGCAGGAATCGTTGACACGAAACAATTCAGATTTAAATGTCCAAGCACCATGTAGATTTAATACATATCTTATACAATAAACCTAGAAACTTCACGGGAATGGATTTCTGCCTTATGTTTATTAATTTGTAGATAATTTGTTTTTCAATTAAAAGGTGTCGTGAAAGATAACTTATCTATGCTGGAGACATTCAGTAGAATGTAATAGAAGTCTAATGCAAACAAATTTTTGTGCTCAGTTTTTAAATGCACTGAAAATATTGAATGTAACAGTACGATCGAAGTTTCTAGTTTTTTTTTAATATATTCAATATTTTTTCATCAGGTATAACTTTGTAGTTACAAGTTCATGTATGTTTATCTCTATTTGGGAACGTTAGCCCTATAAATGAACAAAATGTGAACGCATTGAAAAATAAAACAATTAATGTAAAATAATTTATGAAACATAATTAGTAACTTTATTCTAAGAGTATTTCTTTCAGTACCAATTCAAAAGTTATAAGCAAAAAGATTTTTGAAAAAAATATATAAAACCCCCTGTATTCGAACCTAAAATGCTGCTTCTATATAGCTTGAATCCAGCGACAAACCAATGTAGCTACCGCGGGACACTATACGTAGCTGGTATTTAAATCATTATTTAAAGCCAAAGCCTTATACAATTGGACTTTGTCAATTTTCTACCAGAAAATAAATGGAAAAAGTTTAGATTTTGGTATTTCTGGGTCGTCTCTCCATTTTTTAAACAACTGGAATAAATTGTACGGTTAAAAATACACCGATAACACATTTAAAATTCATGGAGAGAAGAACCAGAAACAACGAAATTAATGAAAAACGGCTATAAAAGAGTCGATTTTTGCATCATTTCACTCCTACGGCTATATTCAGGTGCATATTCAAATAAAATCAAACATATTTAACTGAATATTTACCCATTTTACATTCACCTACAACACATTCATTGGCTATGTTTTGAAAAAATGTATAAATCAATGATATTTTTTTATTCTTTTTATGAGCCACTTTTCCTGCCGAATTGCCATCTTAAGCGCCCACTTTCTTTATCGAAATAAATACTTTTCTGTCTGTTCGTTGGATCTACAGATCGATTTTTATACTCACACACAATAAAATTCTTTTAGGCCTATAAAGACCAACATTTAAGTAATTCTTACACAAATTGATTTTTCTATTTTTATAGATTTTAAGACTGTGTAATCTTTGTATATATTTTTTTACATTATGAAAAGAATTGTAAAACTTGAAATTCCCAGAAATGGGGGAATACTTGTTTAAAAGATGATTTTGCAGTATCTAAGTGATCAACCATGAAAACATATTTTTGTGTTTATATTATATATAATTCTAAATAATCTTGAAGAGAAATGGCGTTTAAATAGTTGATTATTTTGAGAATTGTTCGAAATTAAATATTTTTTTTTCTGAAGGCTGCGAGCAGATTCAACATCAAAGTGTAAATGTTTTCTGGGAAACTCTTCAAAAATCCTCCTTGCAAATGAATATTTGCTTTTTATGAGTTTTTCTTTACATATGATGTATTCTGGTGCATCCCTAAATAAAACACGAGATCATGCATCTCGGTGCTAAGGTTTGGCTGTCTAATGTAAGAGGTATTTGCCTCGAAACATGTATGAAAATAAGCATCCAGAGGCATGTGTCGTAGGCGATCATTATTTAGTTTAAGAGTTATTTATGTAAAGTAAATAACTATAAGAATTTTCTGAAAGTCTGAACCTACATTTATGTAATCTATAAAATGTCATACATGTACCTGTCATAAACCACTTAGGAGCGCAGACTTCAACTAGTTTAGTTGCATCTGCATTAAGAATGCAGTGATAGGAGAATGTATCTGCTGATGTGCAGTTTTGATGACGTGCCAAGATTTCACACCCCTTTTCTTTGGCCCTCTCTTTCCAGTCCTTCTCCGACTGTGGACAAAGCGTTACGTGTCGTAAAGTGGAAAGCGATACTGGACATGTCAAGGGCAGAGCAGTCACCTGTCATCAAGTACAATGTAACAAATAGACGTGTGAAAAAAGAAAAAAAAATCTTGTTTGCTTAGAATTTTAACATATAAAAACCAGGGTATTATGAAGAAAAAGACAACCATCCTATCCCAAACTCCCAGTTTTCACATGTTAGTGCCCCTAACATTATCATTATGACCACTAGAAAGGTTTTCTTATCCATAATCAATTCTTTACCTCCGTACATGATACAGGTTTAAATGTCCAAGTAAACAGTCAACTGTCAAATACAGTGCCAATCGCAACTTCTCGCGCCTTTTCGACTAGCGGAAAAACGACCTCGAATGTATGTGGTAGACGCCATGACAATCCCCGCCTTTTCAAGATCTTTGAAATGAATGTATGGAGACCTATATCTGTGGAATATGGAGTTTAACTTTATTCAATGTAATGATGTTACCTAAAATATATAAAATATATAAAATATATTATAGAAGGGACATCTAACTCCGTCTATTCTATATTTGAATTAACAGGAAGATATAAAACTTTTTAACATCCGGTGATGTTAATACATTCAAGGTTGTTTTTCCGACCTCTGTCGAAAGGACCCGAGATGATGCGATTGAGTCAGTGCTTCTCGTAATAAAAGTCCATTAGAAGTAAAATTGTACTTATTTACATACTAGTAGCAGTATTTTCTAAATAAAAAAATAATTAATCACTGAGATTCAACGCACAGATTTTTTAATCGAATCTCAGTACTAGTATCCGCCAGTAACTGTAAGTGTTTGTAGAGTGCGAGTCTCAGCTGTGACGGATCTAAGTCGTTAAAAAATATATAGCAACTGTTCATTTACCATGCACTAGGCATTTTGAAGTCAAACTTGTGGGTCCTTCTGCTTAGATCTTAAAAACCGAGGCCCCATGTCAAAACAGTCTTTGGGATTACAATTCTCTCACTGAACAATGGCACTTAGTGCTTAGTAAAGGTCAAAATTTGAAACCTTTTAAAGCTTCAGAAGTTTTTGGTGATGACTCTATCTGGATGATAAGACTATTGAAGCGGACGTAAATTTACATACAATCAATCTTTACCTGTATGAATTGCTGAATATCTAGAAAAATGTTGGCCTTAAAGTTTCCTGAATCCTGATTGCCTACTACTTTAAACACCATTCTTTTCTCTTTTTAAGGTAGTGAAATAAAAAAAAAGATGACAAACCTATTGTTTAAAGGTTGCGAATAATAGGGCTAAAAGGGGAGTAGTTGTGCGATTTTGAATTATCTGTAATCGTTACATTAAAGCTGGAACTGATTCAATTCGTAAAAAGAATATGTCCGCCATTTTGATCGGACTCTCAACTATGTCTGAGGACCCCTAAATAAGGAACCTGACTTAGTCATAATTTTTAGTGTAATCACCGGTGTAGACAACGTATGCTTTACATCGCTTGGCAGCAAACAAAAAACACACACAAAAAAAAACCACAACTTACATTCTTCTTATGCAGAAAAGTAAGATACCGAAAAAACTTATTATAATTGACAAGTACAGGCCAATGTAAAGAAATAAACACAAATACACGTTACTGCAATAAAAAAGTAAACAAAGGTAACGCAAGGTAACCAGCACATTCTAGCCATTCCACGCTGATACTTGTGACAATAAAGCAATGAGATGTATTAAATGGGAACAGTATACCACGGGCTCTGATATCGTTAAAAGTAGTATCGAAAATCGCTTTTACTCATTTACGAGTTGTGCTCAGCTTTAATTAGCACAAGCAATATAAAAATGTATGTGATATAAAAAGTAAAGGTTAAAAATAAATCTGTATTACATAATAAAACACGATACAGGAAGAAATAAAAAAAAATACTCTTACATTTTCATTCAACAAAAGAAGAAATGGAGTAACTGCTGCTAATACAGAAAGCAGATGTACCGACATCCCTCTACACATCAATTCTAAAAAGAAAAACAACTTTTATTTTTAGAAGTGCGTAAACATATATATTGTCAACCTTACAGTCTTTCTTTATGAATCAAAATAAAATCTGAAAAGGGAAAGCAAAAATATTCCAGTTTCCCAAATTAATACTCTTTCTTATTTTTACCTGTGATCAGTTATAATGAAACATATAGAGATAGCAAACAGTATTTAAGTCAGAAGTCATAAAAAACAATACAAAACAGGGGCAAAGCAAACACGGACTTCCAAAAACATCAATCGAATAAAAATCATTCAATGTTTCAGATTTCATTAAACCCAATCACCCGAATGTAAAATATAAGTTAAAGCAGTCACCTTACATTTAAACTCTCTGGAAAAAATAATCTAAACATTATACAATCTCTGTAAGTTCTCAGCTAAGTCTGTCTAATTCGTCATTTTTGTTTTCATATACGACTTTCAACATCATAAATACAAACATTTTAAATGAAAATTTGATTGAAACTAGTCTAAGAGTTGTTCTGGTACAAAAAGGTTAAACTGATTGGAACATCTTTTTCGGGTCAAACAATGAATATAGAGCGTGCTTAGATTGATTACTTATTAACCAGAATAGGGCAAAGAAATGCCTTTCAACTTATCAGTGATGATAAGCAATAATCCGTGATGTCCCATCCCACAGGGACCCCTGACCCTGAGGGCACACAATTTTGGAAAAGGCGCCATTGCTAATCATTTAAAGTTTAAATAATACAAAAAAGCAGCTTTTAAAGCATTGATTAATTTTCAGTTTAAAATCATAAGCCACCCTCTCTACGATACCTCTGACCAAGTGGCCTTGGAATTTGGAAGTTGCACCCTTGCTCATCATAAATACATGTAATGTGATAAGGAAACCAGAAAAGCTCAAATGAGCTTAAAACGTAGGATTCACAAGTATTGTAATGTGATAAAGAAACCAGAAAAGCTCAAATGAGCTTAAAACGTAGGATTCACAAGTATTTTGAAAGGGTTACCATGATTACAGTATTTGAAGAGCTTTTTTTTCATGCAATTTTTTGAGAAGCTGAAAATGTATATCATATGTATCTTTTGTTGGAAAAACCGAACATTTCAGAAAACAGTATGATTGAAAATAGTTAATCAAGGTGTTTTGAGTAGCAAAATAAAGCTAGTAAACTTTTATAGCTAATTCAAGCACAGAACTTTTTAAGATGCACAACCTTTTCAAATCTGATAATAATTGTTTTTAAAATATTTATGTAATCATTTCTGATTCAAAGGAGAGAGGTAAAACCAACATGTTTATATTTTATGTTATTTTTAGTAAGTTGTTTGTTTGTTGCGATAACATCTCTCTCAGAAGAAATTTTCCCTCATATGAAGATACTGCCACGTTAAAATAATGTGTTTGTTAAACACTGAAGCCCACGTATGTCAGCTTATGGTAAAGGTTGAAGATTCTCAAATGTATGTCAAACTTATAGGTCAAGATCAAAAGGTTAAAATTGTTGGTATCAAAAGAAAGTCTTGTAACAAGTAATGCATTTGAATATAGAGAAACCCCTAGTACCTCCTGTTCAAAAATTCATTGCCAAGGTAAATGTTTTTTTAAGTTGGTCAAACTCTAGGGCCAAGGTCAATCATACCTATACCTGTTGAAAGTTCACAATGAATACACATGTTAAGCATGAAAGCCCTGGCACCTACTGATCAAAATTTAAGCCAAGTAACTGATCAAATTTATGCAGACAAAGAGACGGACATTATTTATTGACACAAGAAACAAAATATGTATATACAGTCAAATGAAAAAAAAATTTTGGAGTCGAAGATCAATTGCAATTTCAGGGACAGGGAGTGGCTAGGGAGATTGGACCCCCTCCCCCTTGGAGTTTGTTTTGTTTTGTTATTTATATAAGACTATATACTGAAGCAAATAAAAATGACTTTGGATATCATCCCCCTTAAAAAACATTGACCTCACAACCCCACTATCATTGTTTTTATTTTGTTTTCAGTTTTGTTTTCTTTGCTTGTGAGAAAATTCTGGGCTTGCATTTTTTTGACTGAGGTGTGAACCCCTCTCTTCCCTCCTGAAAAAATCTGGATGTGCACCAGTAACTGAATGTCACATCGACAATGGGATATAACTTCACAATGTGAAATTGAAAACTGTGGCATGCGATGATCTTTGAACTTTTAACTAATCTTTTGCATTTTGGTTTATTTTACCCCAATCTATAATTAAACTAGTACTTACCGACTGTCATAGACCATGTCAACTTCATGAAATATAAGCGAATTATAACATAGAATGATTTTTTCAATTTTCATTTTCAATACACATCAGCATTTAATGAAAATAAATTAAGGCATTTAGGCTTCAAAGTATGCGTTTTATTCACCAAATATTCCAAAATTCGTGTGATAATTTCAGGTAATAATTGCAATTTTGTTTTGAAAAGCTTTTATGAACAAAAAGTAATTATTTAACTCATAAAACTTCATAATTATAGTTTGTTAGATGTCCTCTCTTTCTCTTGCCCCTGCGGGTTCTGGATTGGGTTCTAGTTTGTGGTGTTGGATGGTGGCTTCCCTTGGATTAGTTAAATCCAGTCCCACTTTCTCTATCTGATTTGCATGGTTTTCTCCATCCGATATTAGTGGTTCTAAAAACCTGCTCTCTTCTAAAGTTCTTCATTTGTGATTCTTGTGAAAACAAGACTTACCTGAAAAAAAATCATTTTAGAAGCAAAAAAAAAATATTATTGCTGGTAATTGCATTGTTTAAAAATGTAAAATCATTATTTATGAACCCAAGCCTGTAGTTTAGAATCAAAAATTTCTATATGTTCTATGGTGTTTCAGAAATATTCTATTTATTAACCCGAATAGGCCGCCATAGAAAGAAGCGACCCAATTTCTTATCGAATGTAAACAGCTAAAAATTAGAAATGTAATCTTATTATTTTCGTACGGTATGTCTATAAATTTGGGATAGATATTCTGCATTTACACTATCAAATGAAATTTATCATATACTACGAGCTAAAGTTGCAATAAAAAGCATAATACGAATGATGTCGTCTGCACAAATCTGAAAACGTTCCGTACTAATATGTGAGATGTTTATGCAATGTTTCAGTTTGCGATGTGGCAGTATACTAGGTATTTTAAACTTTTGTATCTATAATACATAAACATTGCTATTTTCAATAAGTTTGAAAGCATTGGAAACCTACATTTTCGCTTTTCCACTGCTACTGGAACGTCGTCAACACACTTCGGCGCTCTAGGCTGGCATGTTTGGGGCGCCGCTTTCGAGAATGTACATGGCCTGATTGTGATATCGGCGATTTTTGAAATGTTTTCAAATTTTTGTCGACTCTTTTATTGACAATACTTTTAACGGAGTGTCATTCGGCATTCCTGTCGCTTTGAAAGGGGCGATTCCGTCTTCTTCCTCTCTCGATCATGTCGATTTCACTTCTTAGGCCTATGTCGTAAATATCTTAATTTTGCAAACGTCTTGGTCATCAATACAACATAGAAAGATTTTTTATTAAAAAATAAATATAGTTAAACATGTAAATCATAAAAACTTAATTAATTGTTATCAGTTTGCATTTTACGACATGTCTAAGTACAAAGACCCACTTGGGGTAAAATGATCAGAAGAATTCATCCTTAACATAACTTTTCCATCTACATGTGCATCCTATTAGAAAAAAAAAAACATACGTTTCGTGAGGGTGTGATTGAGTGTTGTTTTTTTTTGTTTTGTTTTTTTTTTGGGGGGGGGG
>PRKT01000618.1:273660-288818 GCA_003671525.1 Saccostrea glomerata | reverse complement strand
GCCCCCCCCCCCCCCACTTTCAATTAGCCACTGGGTCTGAGATTGGAAAGTTCAATATGTACGAATCAGTGTGTATTTAGAGACAAACACCTTAGTGCTGGTATAACAGTCTTATGACAGCATCTAGTTTGATACTGTCATTGCTTTTTACCATACATATTTCCACATAGGGAGCATAAATCATAGATTATTGGAGGATGATATACAAAGATTTAATAAAAGATTTCCTTCTTGCCTCTTGAGGTTCAATGCACTTTCTAACGTTTAACATAGATACCACTAATACCTCGATTGTCAAAAAGATAGCATTCTTAAAGAAACATTTTTTCTAAGTTCCGTTAATACGTTTCGCTAAAAAGAAATAAGGATATTGCATACCTTTATGCGTTGTTCGTCCGTGTGCAATGCAAAATATTAGCTTTGGTGAAGTCAGTTTTAACTTATTGCTTATTAGGAGTGCTTTCATTCACATGCACTCTTATAAGTACTGTTATGCATGCCGACTTCCTGTAGATCTAGAAGTCTAAGACTTAATAATTATGATCCATTTACAAAACCCTTAGCCTACTCAATAAAAGAGAAACAAAAAGGACACCATAATTAAATGACTCTCAAATTTTTAAATAGAAATTAATTTTTTTCTTTCTCCGTTTCGTCTTTTTTATGTCCGTCTAATTCATGCGCAATTTTGTTCGTTTGAATATGAATATAAAACATATACCATAATGAACAAAGTATTTACTGATCGAAGAGATTTTTTCATTTTCAATAGTTCTAAATATATTTTAGAAAACACATTAAAAACATATCTCGATCGTGTTGATATTTTCAATATCCACTCGAAGTCTATGTTCCAACATTCTGCATAATCAAAATATTATTAAAATTATGGTTTATCTTTAATACCTGTGCACTAATTTTACGATATCTATACATTAAGAAAAAAAATGGATAGCTTTACAACTTATTGGACATCTACAGGTACGTAATAAGATTGAGGAAAACTATGCATACACAGTCAAATATTTATAATTGGCGAAATCAATATATTCCAAAAAAATAATTGATCAAAGTTGTAATGTCCTTCTTGGGCAGTAACCTCTTAAAGATTTTACTATAATAATTCAAAGTTTACATATAGATCATTATTGGAAATCAAATTAAAGTTTTCATAATTATGACTTTAGTAATTTTAAGTGTTTAAGTTATCATATAGTAAACCAAAGTTTTCATAGTGTTAAAGTTATCACTACACCGGTACCCAACTATAGGTAACTATGGTTAACGATAGTTTATAATAGTATTTTTATAGAGATGTTTCGCATTCCTGGGAATTTATCATCATCAAGAAAGCTTATAAACCGACCATTGTTCTGAATTTGATGTTAAAAAGCGCAAGCAATTTCATACAGGGTGTTCGATCTAAAGTCTTTGCCTGCTTTTTTGCACTCCGGCATTTAAAAACTCAAAATTATGTAGATCCTCTCATCAATCGTCGTCATGACATTTTAAACCGTGTATTTGTCAATATAATCTTCAATTTTACGTTCTTCCTGTCAAAAAGAGAACACAGACATTGCCCATTTCTTTTTCTGTTCTTTTCTTGAGAATGCTCCTCTGACTTAATCGTCTAGATCTTCTTGATTGACTCATTGAAATCTTTCATTTCCTTTGTTTTTGACCTATAACCTTCAGATATATTCAATTATATTAATGTTGTTTCCGATTGCATCATTTATTGTCTGTTTGGGAAAGGGATAAAAACATGCTGATTTCTCCATTTTTGCTCCTTTTTAATATTTTTTGGTTCTTATGATTTAATATAAAACAGCTACATGAGACAGTCTCTTAAAATTCATCCAATGAATATCGGAATCATGCTTCCCATTTCCGTTCAATACATTTTTGGACTTAAAAAAAAATTATAAGAGGATGAATCGGAAAATTCAATAAGTCATTTCTATTGTAATAATGAACTTGATCATATCAGCTAAAGTTTTGTACATACTAACTATCGCAACCTTTTCAAAAGAGTGTGCAGGACTGCAGTGTAGTAGGAAAGTGTAGTTTTCCCTTAAAACATGCATGAATTTTTCAATTAAAAAAAAATATTGATGTAAACATAGACGGGTTTTCTTTAATTTAATTTTACATCTGGAATTCATTTATCTCCAAAGTTGTCTTCGACTTTTTATTTTTTGCAGTGATGGAAACCCGTGTTGCGCTGCATCTTGGAATGAAATTCAAAAGAAATGTAATGGTAGGCCTATTGAAGTTTGTTCGTATATCTTATATAGTGTACCAAAAATTGTAAACTTTTTCTCATGTAGTTTTAATTCAAGTATTATTGCTCGGGGAGGAACGAGGCAAAGACGTATAATTAAAAAAAATATAGATTTTAACAATAAATGTTTTAGGTGGTTGTCAACACGGTTATTTTGGAAGAATTTGTAACCAGAAATGTCGATATCCAAACTACGGTTATCTCTGTCAACAACAATGCACCTGTCCAGAAACTAGCTGTCATTTTGCCGATGGATGTCTTAAAGGTAAAGATAGGAATTAGCTTTAGCAAAACCCAAAGCTTCGCCGGAAAATTATCGATGTCATTTGTCCCCAAATGATTTAGACAAATATGAATACTAAAACAAATACTAGTCGTTAGGATATACATAATTCTGTATGTTCGTGTTTAATCTTTCTCAACAATGTATTAAAAAATAAAAAAAAGATGAAAAATCGAATAAACGTAATTTTGACCGCTCTTCTAGTACTAATAAATGTTCTACAATTTAAACTTGATTGAATCTAATAATCAGCAATTGTTAAGAATTTTTACCCTCCACAAACATAATGTTTCTGTTTGTAGATTTTTTTTTTAGCTCCATCGTCGTTTGTTATAAAACTGTCATGTTAGTTCAGTCGCTGGAGCGCTCGATCAGTTTTCAAAAGATACTTTGAATCTCTGCCGCTTCAGGATTTCTTACTTTTTCAAAAGCAAAATTTGCCAAATAAAATTGCCCAAATAATATTACTATTTTCATACTGCTGAATTATACACAATTGTTATTTAGATGAACACTCCTTTCGAGAGTTGATTTTCTCATAATTTTCAACTTGTAATACGAATCTCTTCGCAAAAAAGGACTCGCATGATTTAAGGAACTAAAGTACATTACCAATTGACTTTATGATAAAGGAAAATGTGTTTTAGATAATATTAGATAATACAATTACGGATTTCATGTAAAAGACTGCTCCATACATGTACCTTTTAGTTTAGTTTTAGTCATCTATATTACAAGCTAAATAATTATACGTGTGATCATATTAAGAAATATATGGAATTACAAAAGGGTGTATAGGTTTCTAATAAATAGAATTGTGCACATTTTAAAAAATGCCAAATTAAAAAAATGTTTAATATCAGTCTTGTGCATTCTGAGATAGTAAACTTTGCCATCAAAATTTAATGTAAGTAAACGATGATATAGAATTGTTTAAGAAAGGAAAACTGCAATTCATATATGATCAGATCGCATTTTTGTTTGTATAAAACAATTACTTTTTTCTAACATTTTCAAGATTTTACAGAGATCTAGAATTTTCTAGACGTATACAAGTGATCACAAGTCATAACTTTCTCCCATTTATGAAAGATAAAGAAAAGATAAATGTAAACCTTTGTTTTCTTCTTGATAAGCAGACGATACTTAGCCATACAAAAGACTCTTAAGCTAAGTAGATACATGTAGAAATAAGGAAGTACTATTGTTTGCAAGAAAAAATAAGTATATTTTAAAGAAAAAATAACAGTGTTGCCTAGCCCAGTCTTTCTTTAAAGATTGTACTTTCCGCATTTTAAAGTGGAAGTTTCTCAGCTCTATATCGATGTTAAACTAACTGCATACCATGTTCATTTGAATTTTTATTTAAATGCCTCAATCACAATTGCACTTAGACATCTTCCTTATTGAAAACATTGGTTTACATTGTCAGACACTTATTCGTAGAAAGTGATTTTCAAAGATAGAATAAAGTGAGCTTGTTAACTCAAATCTGTCATATGCAGATTTGACTGGTTTTCTTTTCTCTTCGCTTTTTTTAAATCATTTATTATGACATTTTTCCTAATATTCGGTACCTTTTTCATTAAAAAAATATCTCATACAAATATTATTATATTTGCACACTTCTAAAACTATTTTCATTTTCGGTGTATAATATGAGCAATATCACGTAACAAAATGTAAGTATATCTTCTGTAAATAAATTGAATACTAATGTATAGTTGATAAAGACGAGCGAGAACTTAAGTGTTGTATCTAAATGAACCATTGTTAAAAATATATACTCTTTGATTACATTTTGAAATAAATCTTTCTTTGCAAGATCATAAATAACAGTTTTTTTTCGGATTTGTCGTGTTCTGATGTTTTAAAGTTAAAGTACAGACAATTTATTTTGTTTCATCTATATCTAGGGCTGGGTATTGGCCCGAGATTTCGTATTGCGATATTTTGAACTATATTGCGATATGTATTGCAATATTTTAAATGTAATAAAAATGGCATTTTCTTACTATATTTACTTTAATTTACATGCAGAGCGTACTGTTACGGGGTTCTTTTGATTTCTTACTTTTTAGAATGAAAAGATGTTGTTGTTTTTATATAATTTATTGAAAGTCTATCAGTCATCAATTATAAATATATGGCGTCAGCAAGGCACAGCATCAATTAATTTGTATCCTTATTCAGGATGAAAGCTATAACATTTCCTTATTCAGGAATGTTTGCCTTATTCAGGACTTTCACTTGGCATCTATTTCCTTATCCAGGAACTATATTTAGAACCCTCGAGCCAACAGACTAACAAATTAACAAAAATCTTGGTTTATATACAGGTATAATGATCACGTGATTAAAGCGACATCTATACATAACAACAAAGAACGATAATCAAGACATGAAATAAACATTGAAAGTTATTAAACATATTATCTATAAAATCACAAAAGCATTATTTATTAAAGTCTCTATATAAAAAGTCCATAACAGTACATTACTATGATAAGTAACCAACACGGAAAAAAATCTTGTTGATTTTATTTAAGTTATGCTCTGAAATGTTCCCACAAAACAACTTTTGTCTTACTGTTTGGCTTAATAACAAACTTTCATAAGTCAATTTTTATAATTAATGACAAATTTCCTTAATCTAAGCATATTGCCAATATATCGATATTATAAAATCGTATTGCGATACGATATCCTTTGTAATTGTATTGCAATATATTGAAATATCGATATTATTGCCCAGCCCTACCTATATCCTTAAGGACTAGTAAAAAACCATGTAAATAAATACACATGTGACATGCTTGGTTATAAATTTCCAAGGAAGAGAGTATATAATGAAAATAAACTTACTAATAGCGAGTGGAGCGAGCGAAGTGAGCTCAATACCCTAACGTGTAAGAAAAGAGGAAATTCGGAATGAAATCTGAACATACGGCAAGCACAATCGCAACTTCTCGGACCTTTCCGACTAGCAGAAAAACGACCTCGAATGTATATGGTAGACGCCATGACAACCCTCCCTTTTCACGATCTTTGAAATAAATGCATGGAGACCTTTTATCTGTGGAATATGGAGTTCAGCTTTATTCAATGTAATGATATTACTTATAATATACCGTCAATCCTTATATTTGACTAATGATGTAATTAATTTTTAACATTCAGTGATTTTAATACAATTGAGGTTGTTTTTCCGACCTCTGACGGAAAGACCCGAGATGATGCGATTGACGTCAAGCAAATTTCTCTGTGAAACATTCCCAGCATTTCTTTTCTACTAAATTTCCTTTGCGCGAAAAAATAACCATGAGAAGTTTATACATGTATCACATAGATACAACCTATATATTTTAAGAGGGTGTTAAAAAGTGCAGTAAAGGTTTCCATGGTAAGAGCTGCTCCATCCCTTGCCGATATCCAAATTTTGGCCAACTATGTCAAGAGCTCTGTGATTGTTCTAAGGAGAAATGTAACCACATAAGTGGATGTGTACAAAGAAAGGGTAAAGTATTTTTATACATATAGCTAAAAATTCTTTTAGTAGTTTCTTATATATGGAAATGTTTCATTACATGGAGTTAAGTTTAGGCACAGATCCTCTGAAAATTGTAATTCTGTGGTTTCATTAATATTCGTTGAGCACCAATTGTCGAGGATTTCGTTGTTGAGTATATCCATGAATTTAAATGTTCATTAAATTAAAAAAAACGATATTCATTCGTATAGGCAATGCTTTTGTCCACGAAATTACGTATCCTCGAAAACGTCTTTTTTTTTAATAAGATCTACTAAAAGTAATGCCAACGAAAATCGATGAAACCACAGTAGATGATTTTTTTTACCTTTTTGTTTTCTTCTTAAAAACCCTTATATACCACAGATTGCAAAAACTTACGTCTTCAGAGAGAGAGAGAGAGAGAGAGAGAGAGAGAGAGAGAGAGAGAGAGAGAGAGAGAGAGTAATGCAGATATTTCTTATTTACAATTCTTCAGGTTGTCGGCCTGGGTACTTTGGATTTAGGTGTGACTTCAAGTGTCGGTATCCAAACTTTGGAAAGTACTGCCAAGAAAGATGCGATTGTTTAAAAAACGATTGTGATAACGTTCTTGGATGTAGAGAGAGTATGAGTATATTTACTTAATATGATGTACTTTTAATATGTGAACGTCAATTAAATTCTTAGGGAAAAAATACTAAGTAATGGTCCGTTTTGCTATATATACATGTATATATATATATTAATTCATACCATCGACCATAATAGAAATAATGTTATTGCAGAGGAGAAAAGTTTCCATTTAATGAAGAAGGCCAGGTCGAAACAAGCACCGTCCGTTTCTGTAGCATCCGTTACTTCAGTGTTGCCTTTAATACTTGTCATTCTTGGGGTCGTGTTCTGGTTTTACAAATTCAGAATTAGAACATGGTTCAACAAAAGACGAGAAGATGGATTTGTTCACCGAAATGAAGTACCCCAGAGCAAACCTATAAGCTGCATTGAAACTAAAAACCAGGACAGAGCAAGCTTTCGCTACTTTTCCACCGTACATGTAAAAAGACAAAACCCAAACTCTGACACAAGAAATGCACCATACCAGCTAAACGTGTCTAATCTCTATGAGGCTGTGGAGTATCCAGCCTCTGCTGATGATGATTCACGCAGTGCTCCGTACCCTATGCCCAGTTTCATATCAAGTTACTCTACAGATGATAATGAATTTCTGATACCTATTGATTAGTAACAAAAATGTAGTTTTCTTTATGAAACCCTAACATATAACACTATTGAATGCATTGATTTGATTGTGTTAGTTGACTGTCATAATTTAGATATTAGAATATTTGAATATTTTTTTTATCACAATAAGAATCAGTAGTAGTGAAAATGGTGAAAAATATGAAAATTAGTTGCGTAAGAGTTTTATGTTGTTTTCGTAAACGCCAAGTTTATAACAAACATTAAACTAGATGTTTTCTGTGGCATTTTTGTGATTAATTTCAGCTATATTCATCAATATAAAGGCAGTGAAAATAACACTTCCTTCAAATATAGCTCAATGTACTCGTTAATCAAACGAAATAAGAAATTAATATTGTTGGATGCTTAGACATTATTGCCCGTTAAAGTCACCTGAATTTCGCAATATACAAATTTTACAAAATATTTCGTAATATACAAATTATATGTTTTCCTCTGAGCTAACCTGTGAGAGGTCGCAGTAAGTATTACAGAATTAATATATTTATATTTCCTGGTATTCGTAATTTCCAGATCAGAAGACTTGAAACATTTATTTCCCAAACGATGGTGGTACATGTATTGATAATAATTGCCATTTAAAGGTTAACCTAGGTGTAAACAAAATGGCATTCATGATCACGACTTGATAAAGGTCCTGATAAAAAGTCAGGGAATTTACTTGTTCATAACATGACTTTTGACCGTTTACCTAGTGAACTTGCAATTTTCTTCTAAAAAAAGATTTTTTAAATGACTACATATACAATGTACTATGTACACTACGGGGCCTCAAAGCAAGGTACTAGTACATGTATCTCTTAATTTTTAACGTTGCTTAAGTATCAAATGTTTGATATCTTAGAAAGACGGTGCTACACAGGATTCCTGAAAACTATTTAAGAAATAAACAACAATGTTAAAAAGTTCTCTTAAGAACTTAATTGGTCACTGTATGAAGTATATAAGAGAAAAAAATCTTAAAAACATCAAGGGAATAGTGACTGCTTTGTATCGGAAGGTTTTTACCTAAGACTTTCTTGTTTTATAATATCCTGGTATGTTATTAAACTCTGCATACAGATTGGAAATGGAACATTTTATTAACGCAATTTTTTATGCCTCTATCATCGATATGGGCCCAAAAATATCGAATTTTTAAAGTTATTGCAAGAATTCGACTTCACTTATTTTTTTTACAGTTTACCGTCATCGTGTTCCATAATTAGAGAAAGGATTATTTGATGTAAAAATCAGAACACTGGTAAAATTGTGACATTTTGTGGATAAGAACTTAAAATGATGCTTGTTTTAAAACCAGCACTTTTTTTTTGATTCGAAGCTTACAAAGAGGTCATAAGAGAATGCAGAGGTAATACATATTCCAGAATTTCCTCAATTCTGTTGGAATTTCAGCATATTTGAGATATTTTTTCTCTTTGTAACATAGAGCACAAGCCTGCCTATCTGAGATTTTCATACATAAGCTAAATCTGATACTGGTAGATAGGCAAGTTTATGCTCTATTTTTCTGAAACGAAACGTGCTGTGAAATTGTTGAAAATTTGCATAAAAATGAAACAAAAACCTATTCTGTGACCTCTCTGTGACCTCGAGCTCTGTTTTTCCCAAACTTGGAATCAATACTCATTTTATAGCAGAGATGACAAATTTTTATTGATAAACTGTTGTATCATTTTATAAAACGACTGAATTGTGCATGATCCTGAACTAGATGTCATATCCAAAAAACCACTAATGACCAAGAATTCTAAAATGAGTTGTTTGTCATTTTACAGGTATTTTTGTATTTCGTTTTCATAATAATTATACTTGAAATGGTTTTGAAAATTGCATGTACGGTATGTTAAACACTTGCTCACTTGAAATTAAATTTTCAGAGATATTTTTCTCCTAGCTCCAAATTACACGAAAGGTAAATTGACAAAAGGAAAATCTCTTGCTCAATGTAGAAAGTATACAAAAAGTGAGAAATGTCAAAACTCGTTAAAAATGTGATATCTCAAGTGATGAAAAACTATTCCTTGAACGTCTTATGTCTCTGAATCCATTGACTGAACTGCAGTATAAGACAAGCGCTATTAATTTTCATTTACTGTCTGAATGAACATGTTGCACAAATTATATTGAGTTCATTGTAAATTGTTATTCGTAGGACAAGATACCTCGAAAATATAGCTTTGCTATCAATAAATAATAAAAATACTAAAAAATTGTGATGCAGCAAATTTCTCACTCCCTCGGTCAGAATGTGTACCTCCTCAAAGCATTTTTTTATCATTTGGAATGATATATCAATGTAAGGCTTGAGGTATTCTGTATGTTTCCAACATACACTAATTTCAAATAATTTGATAATGCTTTTTGTCCTTTCCTTTACACTTGACCTACATTTCTTTGAAAAATTTTATTTCTTTTCTTTAAACATAAATTTATATAATCATTTATGTGAAGTTTTTAAGATGTCAATGGCTGTGCACTGATTCTTTCAATTTGGAAGTTGGGTTACCTTTCGGCCTCCATAGATTCATGATCGTGAGGTTAAAACGGGTTTTTTTTGGATGATCATGTATAATATATAAATGGATATTTGCTGCATACAGTATGCATAAAAAAATCAGACAGGTTCAGGCCTGTTAGGTTTTTTTTGTCATACAGAATCTTTTTGATGAATATGTCGTACTGAAGGCATTGCTGCTTAAATGATACTTCGAATTAAGTCTTCTATGAGGCAATTCTTTAAAGAATGTATGCTTGAATGAAAAGTACTACGTGTTTTTGAATCAGTAAAATGAATGGAAATTAGAAAGATATTTCAAACTTAAAAGTCCGTAAAACAATAAGAAAAAAAGAGCAAAGCAAACACTGAGCTTAAAACATCATAGGTGAGATTAGGTGCCATGAAAGAATGAGCACCCGCTGCCCACCGGTCACATCCGCCGTATGCTCCTTGTCATGATAACAGGAAATCCGTCGTTAATTCAGTGTGTAAATAATGTACTAACAATTAATATCTAAAACATGAGTCAGGATTTGACACAATGCTGAATTATATTTCCTGACAAGGCCACTTTATCGACCATACAGCTTTCAAAATGATGACTTTAAATTACGGCTCTGAAATTCTTGTTTCATCAACATATTTATCAATAGTTTACCTCGTTTTAAAAATCATACATACACTGTAGGTAGAGCATGCTCTTCTGTATTGAATCAACTGAGAGATGTAACCTTCGTGTGCAGGTAACGAACTCAAGGTATATTGCTGAATAACTAAGGGAATTTGACGATTGAAAAGCTCACCAGAATACATCGTATCGACATCAGAATGGAAATAACAGTAACTATTGTAAATTGGCAATACGTCGTCGATATATCTAAAAAACGAGTTGAAGGCCACAGCAAGTGTAAGATTTTGGACGAATTCTAGAACATAATTATGGAAATATGAGTTAACATAACTGTTCTGAATGGAGAGAAAGACTGATATATCATAAACTAGTATGCACAGAGCTTGAAACATTGCGTTTGATTATGAGAAAGAGCGTTTAGTAAATGAAAAGGAAAAAAACAGTTGGAACTTTGATTTAAACTCCCAATGAAATAAACAAAAATAAACAAATGAAGATAAAGGTGAAGGTTTACCATGTATTTATTTTTAATTACTGGCATTTAAAATTATTTAAGGGGGAGGCTCGAAAAAATAATCTCACAAACAACTATAAAAACACAAACCGTTTCAGTCCGAATATCAAATATTCTTTTAGGGTCGGGGAACATTTTCCGCCTGAAATTCTGAAATTGCAAGAATTCCACGACGAAAAGGGTGTTTGTGAAGAATGTTGATGAAATGTTTCAAATTACTTAAAAAAAATTGGGGCCTGTGCTGTAAATCTCAAAGATTGCATGTCATATGCATTTCGTAAGGTAAGGTAAAAACAAAACCATGTCTATGATTAGTTTAATTTTATTTCAAATGCTACACTGAGATAACCCCTGTCCACACACATAAAAAGAATTATATCTTTAAAAAATAAAAGAAAGAAAAAATTAGCTTTGTACAGATCTGCACCTAACTTAGTTTATTAATGTACATAAAAGAAGTATATATATATATTTTTAGTTCCAACGGTATGAGAATGTTTTGACCCCTATTATATCTTTAAATTGCAATGGGCTACATGTAGCTACATTTAAGTATGATGTTTTCTCAGAGGGCAAAAGGATTCCACTTACTGCAGCAGGAAACAAGAGACCCTGGTGCCACACCGATCATCGGTACACTGTGGTTAAGGAAAAAATCATTATCTGATTATTTGAAAAGCTAAAATTATAAGTAGCCCCGACTGAGATGGGGGTATAATTTATACAAATTGAAATAAGTAATGATGCTTACAATTTTTTTTTTACTATTCTTATATTTCTCCCTCAAATTTGAACTTTCATTGTGGCCCTACCATACCCTAGGGGGTTATGATTTGTACAAAGTTGAATCTACACTATCCGATGATGTTTCCCTATAGATATGACAATCTTTGCTGTTCTTGAGAAAAAGATATTGATACAAGTTTCCTAAATACTAATACTCCTACGTTAACCTCTAATCGTCCATTATGGCCAAACCCTACCATCTGGGGTCTTGATTTGAAAAAAAACTTGAACCTACACTAACTCAGAATAAGGCTTCCATAAGTATTACCAATCAAATCTTTGTAGTTCATGAAAAGAGGATTTTTTGAAGAATTTTCCTTGCACTCCTTTATAAAAACTTGAACGTTTTGATTTCCTCCGAGGGTCATGATTGGTACAAACCTGAATCAACACAACAGAAAATGATTCTACATTAGTTTCAACATTTTTCATGACCCATATCTTCTTTTTCATCGACGCAATTTACTATCAACTTTTGAATAATTATCTTCCCTTGGAGGAGGGTGTGACACTTCATTTGAACAGATTTGCGTTTACTTCACCCAAGTATACTTTGCTTTAAGTATGGTTGAAATTGACTCAGAGTTTTTGAGAAGATGTTAACTTAAAAAGCTGATGAGAACAACGACAACAATATATAATGAGGACAGACAACGAATAAATTTTGATCATAAAAGCTAACTTGAGAGTTCGACTCAGCTAGGGGAGCTTATAATGCTGTAGTTGTACAATGAAGGTCTATGAATACGATTGACATGCTATGTTCAACTTTGAAATAAGTATGAAAAATCCCTATGTTTAAAACTTTAACCTGTGATCAAAGCCTTCGTTCTCAGCAAAATAAAACATAATCTGAAATGCTCTGGATAATGAAATGGGAGCTTGGATACTGTATTGTAAAGGGTAGTGCCCCTAATAAAGATAAACGATAAGAATTTATTAGTTGAAATTTTACAGTTATGATATAGCAATATTGTACATGTATGTATATGGTCTTTTTCTAAACGTTTTGCAGATAATTCAACAATGCATTCTTGACACTTACATCAAACAAGCTTAAGAAGAAAACAAGCCAAGGTAAAATAGAAGTAATACAGTATAAAAAATGTTAAAACATTTAGCATGTAAATGAAATTAAACTGTACAGTTATAAAAAGGCGAAGATTAAATATCAAGATTAAGATAAACACATACCGGTATTTTAGTATAAGCTACTTACGAGAAAATAACCGATAGTATAGAACAGACAGAGAATAGTGAAACTTAAAATATTTTTAAAAATCATCGTTTATGGATTTACGATGTTGTCAGCATATTCAGACATAACACTCCACTGCCTTCCAAGTTGATGCAGTTGGTGCCTTATACCCCGATTCATTTTTATTTTCTCTTTGTAGAAACACTTCTCATCTTCTGACATATCACACATCTGAAATGCGTTATCCGTCACCATTTCTGTGCTGCAGATTGGACAAATAACCTTTGTATTTTCCATGATCAACAGTTCGCGATGGATGTGATTAAAAAGGAAATCTGGATCTACCGGAAAAAAAGGCATAAGGATAAGTTGTGCAATGTGTGACAGATATGATACATTTAAGCGCTTGAAATTAAAGGAATAATAGGTGTAAAGGTTTGTAATCGAATACAATATTCATAGCCCGTTTTACAACATATTTTACAGCATCGGCAGTTTTAAAATAAATACTTCTTTGCAACTGATCAAATTATTCATTTACGCCGTAAAAGCGTGTCTCAACAATCTAATTAAAACAATCTTGAAATTAATCATGGTTATAAGTAATTGAGAAATAGCTTTTCCTCCCCATATGTACGCAGATCTAAAAGGTATATAGGTTAAAAATAAAAAAGAAAACGGCGATGAAAATCAATCACATTGGAATGCAGTAAGAAAAGCACAAACATTTATTAAAAGTGACGCTAAAAGTGAAAAATTAAGACGCTACTTTTACTTACTAATCAATTGTCTACCATTTAAACAAGTTACCATGGTCATTAATTTAGCAAGTTTATTACTTTATAACAATGTTACTTCGAATCCGTTGCCATGATACTTTTGCAGTTGTAAATATACATATTTTATTAGTCAATTTTTTTAGTACAACTCTCTTTCAATATATATCTAGATTCAAAACTGGTTCTTTTTTCTATTGTATTACCGCATTTTTCATGCCTCCGATTCGATTTCTTTTTAGCCATCAGAAGTTCTATAAGTTTCAGTCAGAAGTAAAGTCAAATAATAACAGAAAAGGTTTTGCGCATGTTTAACGCTGTCATCGAACTTATGCCTATTTTTTCAGTTAAATCAAGATTTGACTGTGATATTCATGAGGCGTTCATGACATTATTAAGTGCATGCTTATAAATAACTTCATTTAATTTAGATCACCACCGTATTCCGTGTTTGCTTTTTCGAGTCTGCATACCGAAAATAAAAGTAGACATATCAAATAAAGAATTATATTCGCAGTAAATTAATGCAAAGAGGAATAATGTGAATAAAATTATTTTTATTTTCCTTTGTTTTTCAATCGAAGATACCATATGTACCATTATGATAGAATTTAATTTTGTTGCTACACGTGTATTAAAATATAATACGAATTAGGTTCGAATAGCGTTCACGTGCATGCAGTCGGTAAAGAGAATGATTTATTTTTTGGCATATGTTTAATAAAAGTAACTTTCTATGATTTTATCTGTTCTTATTTTTGAATTTATCTTTACAAAATTCAACAGGTATCTTCAAACAAATAATATGATTTACATGTTTTGGGTTTTTTTTAATAGACCTTTGGTATACATTACGTTTCTGTCGAAAATTAATAACATATGTTGACAGATGATTATAACAGACACCAATTTAACATCCTTCCTAGCATCAGGCAGATGATTCCAAATGCAATGAAACAGCTAGAATATTTCTCTTTAGTAAATCATACTTAGCTTGAAAAATTGTAGTGTTGATTACATTTGATATTTATGTACTACGTACTACGTTAATGCCTATTGCATCATACATGTACAATCGTGTAAGTATTAAAAATCTGTTGTTCTTGAGTACATGTATGCTTGATTCTCGGGAAACCAGCCACCCCTCTTGTCCGGCCATTTTATTCAGTCTGGCAGTTGACCGATTTAGAAAAGTTTTACTGTACTGATAAAAAAGTTAAATGGAATGACCAAATCATAGTTTAAAGAACAAGAGGCCCATGGGCCACATCGCTCACCTGAGCACTAAGGGTAGGAAAAAGTAGAAAATGGCTTTTTATTGTAAAGTTTAAATCCAAAAGTAGTCCCATGACCAATCATGGATTTGCTATTTTTTAGAAAATGATTTTTAAAGAATTTTCCTATATATATCT
>PRKT01000618.1:258512-272709 GCA_003671525.1 Saccostrea glomerata | reverse complement strand
AAGATGTTTAAAGAATTTTTCTATATATTTCTATGTAAAACGTTGGTCGGCCATTTTGGCCCAGCCCTACGCCCGGGGGTCATGATTTGAACAAACCTGGATCTACACTTCCTCAGCATGCTTCCATATAAATATGATAAATTATGGTTTTGTCATTCTTAAGAAGAAGATTTTAAAAGAATTTTCCTATATATTTCTATGTAAAACTTTGGTCGGCCATTTTGGCCCCGCCCTACCCCCGGGGGGTCATGATTTGAACAAACTTGAATCTACACTACAAGAGCATGCTCCCATATAAATATGATGAATTATGGTTTTGTCATTCTTGAGAAGAAGATCTTTAAAGATTTTTCCTATATTTTTCTATGTAAAACTGGTCGGCCATTTTGACCCCGCCCTACCCCCGGGGTCATGATTTGAACAAACTTGAATCTACACTACCTGAGGATGTTTCCCAATAAGTTTCATCTTTCCTGGCAAAGTGGTTCTTGAGAAGAAGATTTTAAAAATATGCCACAAAATTTTCATTAATTCCCAATTATCTCCCCTTGAATGAGGGCATGGCCCTTCATTTGCACAAACTTGAATCCCCTTTACCCAAGGATACTTTGTGGCAAGTTTGGTTGAAATTGGCCCAGCGGTTCTTGAGAAGAAGTCAAAAATGTGAAAAGTTTACAGACAGACAGACAGACGGACAGACGGACGCCGGACAAAATGTGTTCAGAAAAGCTCACTTGAGCCTTCGGCTCAGGTGAGCTAAAAATTAATTAAACATATACTCATATTAGAAATCCCTACAGATATATATATATTTAGAAAAGTTATGGTAAAACACGTTATGTATGCAGATTAAGTCCATCGGTAAAGGAGATCGATTGGTTGTTTATTTGTTTACGGGTGAAGGTTGCTACGCATGATTCAGTCACGTATAAGGTAGATTTTCGGGTGTTTTAAGTTATTCGAAGTTCGCTGCTACATTGCAACAGACATATCCCCCGCCCCACCCACCCCTTTCAGTATGATCGATATTTTGTACATGTTAAAATGTTCGCTTTAATGTGACTGTCGCTTTATTTGAATCTTTTCTTTTGTAGAATGATATGGATTTCAGAAGTTAAACTAAAGACTGTGCTTTGTATACTGTATAAACTTCATTTAAGTCTTTTGCACTCGCGCATGCGAGCTCATCCTACATAAACTGTTTTTGAGTTCAATTTATAAATAATTCATGTTCTTTTGATCTGGTGAATTTAGAACATAATATGACTTACTTGTTATGTGTGTACAACTGTGCATTCGAGGAATCAAATCATTTACACCAATTTCATTTTCTTCATCTTCCGAATCATTGTCAAGCTCATATGGATTTTCGTCAACTTCCAATACGTCCTGGTAACGACTTTCTCGTGATTTTGTTCGTTCAATCACATTAATGTGATCTTCGTGTTCCAAAAAGCGGGAAAATTCAGTATCATCTCGGTAGAATTGAACAGTTTTCTGGTCTACTATTTCTATGAGTTCCTTTGGCGAACTCAATGCTTCTGCGACATGAACTTTCAATTCAGCAATACTTTGAACTCCCTATAAATGTTTTAAAAACTATTTTGTAAACCGTGTTGCAATGCTTATGATCATAATGGTACTTATAGAAAAAAATACTAACAAAACTTTTGGTTGTTATCTTTATTGTCATGTTGTAGATTATTTCAATCTGTAATTCTATATAATTTGTTCTGTGTACATGCGAGTGTATTTAATCCAAAAAGATTAGAATTTTAAGTACAAGTTGTAAATATATTTTCTAGAAAGAGAAGTAATGAGTTATACACGTAGCTAAAGAATGTTTTGGAACGAAAAAAAAATATTACCGTACGAAAGTTTATTTTAAATTGTTGATTACATTTTATGAAATATGGTGATTTATGGAACAGTATTCAAACCTGAATTCCGTAAAATAAAAATGAGGAACAGAGAAAACACGGAACTCAAAAACATTAGAAAGCATCTTGAAGTGCCACGCAGGAGTAAAAATTCTCGGTCTACCGGTGTCAACATATATTTTGATTTGTTCATACAATTGGCGCGCATTGCCAATTAAACACGATCGGTGCGTTTGATTGTGTTATGTGTCTTGAGTGAATGTTTTGAGAGATCATGTGCAGGATATTCGGAAATATAACTTACATGTAGCAAAAGCGTTAATTGCATGTTTGAGAAACATTCGGTACTCACACATTGCACACGTACACTATTTATACGTTAACCCTATGAATAACAAACATAGGGAGTGAAAATGAAAACTGTTGTACTCAATACGTGTGCTTTACGTACGTGTCACGCATGATAAATGTGCCTGACATATACAATCATTATTTTACTGCGTGATGATGTATAAAAAATAAATTTTGCAAATATGTGTTTCAAGTAGTACAGTCATGTAATTTTGCAAAAAATATCGACTAGTAATAAAAAATCAAAATTACCTTCACTTTGCATTCAACACTCTTTCTTCCAGACAGAGATTTTACTTGCATTTTTTCTGGTTTTGCAGTTCCTTCTTTTTTGCTATAAAGAATATAAACAATTGTTTACACAAAAGAATTATTCTAAAAAATCAAAGGATTGTATTCCTGTATTTTGAAACACAGTAGAAATGAACATTACTTTTTTTCTTTATTACAGATTTTCATATAGTTACGTATTTCTTTTAACATTTCTGATTAGATAAGATTTTCTATAGATATTTTGAATAAAATTACTGACCCATTTCCACTAGTACTGTTTTTTTCTTTTGGTGCATATTTGGTGACGATGAATCAATACAGATGGACAAAAAGAAATGCAGAAATATTTAATTAATTATTATCAGGTTCAATGCATTTGGATCAATCAATCAAATATAAGAGTTTGCTACTTATGTTCACTCTTCTTCAACGTAAACGTCATAACAAAACTTCAAAATATATTCCCATTATGAAATATTAAACAAAAAGGGAAAATGCTCATTTTTGATTTTAAGAATTATCGTCAAACTGCTTTTCAATATTCCCATTTGAAATTCATTTGATAAGTAGTAAATATAAATACTGTAGTACATATTTATTTTCTCAACATATTCCACGTATTAAATGAAATAAATAAACATGTACTCATCATTCTCATACCTGTCTTTGGTTTGGCGACAGATTGATTTCCATCTGATGATGAAGTACCAGCAGCAATGCATTTCTCTAATGATTAAATAATTTAGTACATTATCAATATTGATAGTCTTTATATCAAGTAATTCATAAATTATTAATGCTTTGAAATATATAGTTTGTGTATTATGTGGGTACAAGTCGTACAGATCACTTTATACAGCAAATGCATTATATAAGAAACCTACACGCAGAAATTGAATGGAAAATAAAAGTGAAAACTACATTACAGGAATGGGAACATATGGTCCTTTTTCAAATACCATCTCAGGTAAGGAATCTGGTCAAAATTATTTAGACAGGAGGAAAAAAGAAAATTAAAGCTAATTTTATGTTGAAGATGGAATTCTCCTGGGCAATTCGCTCCCCCTTCTTATGTGCTTTGACTATCAAAAATTTATATTATAGGCATTAATCATTAATATTATATTTCAAGAAATAATATGTCAAGAATCAAACTCGTTTGTGTCTGTGCCACAAGATATATTTAAAATGAATTATATTTGTTAATTATTTTAAAAACAATTAAAGCTTGTACATAATATTAATTTGGAAATATCTCATCGTGAAAAATCCAATCACTTCAAATTCTTTTAGAAGAGAGTCATGTCATGAGAATATGAATCTGCTACAACTGCACATGAACGTTTACGCTAAGCCCTGACTTATGTACATGTAAACATTTTACATTACAGATACTTAAAACCTCGTATTTATTAACGAACATTGAACGGTTAAATACTTTCTTCTTTACAATACAAAACAGAAAAATTAATTAACAAATATTAAAAGAGTGAAATGCGACTTTTCCGACTAAATAATAATAAATCATTGCTATTAAACTCTGTGTGTACTGTTTCTAATAATAACGAAAAATATGTTTAATTCGGCAAATGAATTATTAAACCATAAAAATCATTTTACACTGACCCGGTAATCTCATATTAGGCATATTGGAAGAGCGGTATTTTGAAAGTCCGCAACCAATTTAAAATTAGATAAACAAGATCTAACCAAATAGCCAAATATAATATTGAATTCTTAAATAAAGTAACATACGTATGGAATAAAATCGATTAATACAATAAATTGATTCGGTGTATTTATTAGTCTTGCATGGTCACGGCGGATCAGACGACTCCTTTTGTTTTATTTTTAAAGTAAGATACCGTTAAAAAAATATTGCGAGCTAATTTTCATAGTTTAGAATGTTAGAACTATTTCATCCGTTTCTACGATCAATGAAATTGTTTCCTAGAATTAATTTTGTCCGTTTTACGTAGAAAACCCGATGACCCGAAAGTGCACGTACCATAAGTGCAGTATATTTTTTTATGTTTATTAAAAGACTTATTTACTTAAACATAATGGAAACATTGTACGAAATGAAAAAGAATCAACGGAGTGAGTTTAGGGACTTCATTTCATTAAATTGATTTATTTGAATATTTATTTAACATTCAAGATGATTTTTTAATCCATAAATCGTACAATTATTTAATGTATTTTGAATTAAATCTTTGATAAAATTGTTCAAGCAAGTTAGGAACAAAATCCCGAAAATAAGTAGATGCGTTTCATTAGAACCAGGTAGTATTCGAGGTTACTAATTGACCCCAGGTGAGAAATCAGTACAGGTATGTTGACGGTGATCACACACACACGGGCCGAGGTGTCAGTTAGGGGAGAAGGGGGAGGGGGCGGTTGACCGCACAGGAAGACAGTGTGCTAATTAGAGAGCTACACATATGTGTCAGTTTTCTTGTAAGGAAAGGTCTTCGATTTATTTTGTTTTTTGGCATCCCGATGGATTATATTTTGAGTTTATTTCCACGCCGAAAAGGTAAGCTGTTAAAAAACTTCATGTTTTCCCCTGTACATGTATATATTATTTTTATGTTATCTAATGCCAGATAAGATTGATGAAAATCTTCTATTTTATAGTAACAGCCATGGTGTGATAAATTGGGTAGAATATTTTCATTGATTATATTTTATAATTTTTGATTTCTTTCATTAATTTAGACATATGTCAAGGAATTTATAAACAGCTTTTTAAAAAATAAATTTAAAATTTGAACGTATACGGCCAAAATCGTTGTTAAAATCATCTGGATCATTGTCTTATGTTATATTATATTTGTAACATCAAGGCTTTAAATAGTTATGCATACATGCAGGTCAGACGCGTAAACATATTTCTAACGTTATCAGACGATAAACAAGGAAAAACAGAATATTGCATGAAAAAAGATACATTTCAATATGCTGATTATTATTTATTTATTTGCTTTTTGTCAACGCGAACATCGTAGCTTACCAAAAATCTTTCTCTGGTAACTCCCATTCATTTAAGAAAATCATATTAATAGTATTTAATTTTGACAAAATAAATCATACAATTCGATAAATTATTTTTTAAAGAAAAAGACCAGTTGATCGATGTACTTATAATATCATTTCCGAAAAATAGAGTTACTGTTCAAATTTTGACAATCACTCTCTGCTTTACCATGATATAAATATATTATTTATTTAATTAATTATTTATTAATAAATCAATTTATTCATTAATGAAATACGCGATTAATTTTTTTTTTCCTTCTACGCTTTAATATTTCTTATATTGATGAAAAAGAAAGGGATAAAACTTTATTTTCTCTTTTTCGGTTGAATTAATCTTATTTTTATTAACAAAACGAAAAAGAAACTCGGAATAGCTCAGTAGTTTCTTTGTATAGTAAAGATAAAAAGCGAGGGTTTCCGAATATACACGATAAACGCAAAACACGATACACGATAGAACCTGATAAACGATCTACACGATAAACGCAAAACACGATAAACGGAAAACACGATAGAAAACGCAAAACCTGATAAACGGAAAACACGATACGATAGGATACGATAGGATACACGCACGATACGATAGGATACACGCACGATACGATGGGATACACGCACGATAGAACACGATAGAATTGTAAAGAATAACGATGCGGGTACTGTATTTGGGGTGTTGTAGGGTCGGATCAATGGCATTAATAATCTTCTTGCAATAATTCGTAGTCAACTGAAAACGGTTTTGTTAGATGATCTGTGCAGTTCGGGGATATCCAATGATTTAGATGACGTCATTGCATTACATTCATGCAATTAACGTAATCCTCGGAAGAGATACTGTGCTGCTGATGTCACGCGTAATCTACCATATTTTTTGTGAACATGGGGTGTTCGATGTTAACGGTTTATGTTTTATAGGTTAGATTTGATCTGTGTGTAATATTAAAACCTCTTGCAATTGTAGGTTGTGATACCCCTGCTTCCAGTTGACCATTTTCCTTTTTATGCTACGCAACATTCAGATGCAGCATTTTTGGAAGCGTCATTTTTCAGATAAAACCAAATTCAAACTATCGAGAACCCCCGCTTTTGACATCCCCTTTGTACCTGAAGGAATTGCATCGGATTTCAACAAAGGAAAATTGAAATCAAAATTTGGGGGGAAATTTTGCAAAATCAGGTCTTTTTGACTATGAGACTTGTAGAATAGTGTAAAGTTAACAATTGCATTAAAAATCATGCATTTCACTCGAATACATCGGATCCATACAAAAGTTAAATGTATGACAAAACTATCATACATTTTTCAGGGCACTTTTCCTACTATGCGTTTCTTTTTTTGAAGAGTATATATAAAAGCTGTGGTACTTCATAGGACATACTGAAATTTTGAGCCGAAAGCTCAAGTAAGCTTTTTTGATCAACCGTAGTCTGTCGCCAGTCTGACCGTTTCTGTTTCTACGTCTGTAAACTTTTCTTAATTCTAACTTCTTCTCAAGAACTAATGAGCAAATTTTAAGCAAAGTTACCAAAGATTCCTTCATATACAGTAAACTATGTTATAGAATCAGAGAGCTTATATGAAAACATTAATCGCTTATCCACAAAAAGATCAAAATTAACTCAATACAATACACAAAAAAATATTCTAGATTCACATCAATGGTACTTTTAGAAGTCATATATAAACATAAAATCAACAACGATAAGCGGGTAACAAATTTATCATGTGGACAAATTAATTAGGCCTTCATTTTTCAGCTAAACAAAAACAAAATTTTTGACTTTCCTTCATACTTGTGTTTATAATTACAAGGTAAAATCCTATATAAAATGTCATTTAAATGATTAATCACTTTGTCACTTACCTGAACTTGGTCTAACGGCCTCTTTTTGTACGTTTGATGATAATGGACAACATTCATCACATGGATCTATTCGTGTAGAAGTTTAATTAGTTTAAATAACAACATACATGTAATATAAGCTGGCTTACTAATAAGTTGATGTTTATTTTAACTATGAATTAATGACTGTAATTACAATACGGTTTTTTTTAAAGTTCGTAAACATTTGTAATTACTACATATATGACTGATTGTTTAAAACAATAATGTCAATCCGAAATCATGTAAAAAAGATGTGCCTATTTCGATTGTGTTCTGTTTTGTATTTTTCAACCTTAATTAAATTCATTTAGTTGATTCGTTGGCTGAAAAGTCAGATTGTTGTCTTAATTTGTACATGTATGTGAATTTATTTTGACATAAGAAATAATTGTTTCTCCATACTAAAATAGGAAAAAGCAACTACATTGTCAAATGGTTTAAAGACGACTACATTTGAGCACATTAAGGTGGATTTATTTCCAATCATATTTAGATAGATTTCGAAAAATACAATGATCAGCTAGACGAGAAAAATGAATCCATCTATGATCGTACATTTCTTGTGATTCACAGAGTAGTGCGGGGCCAGAGAAATGGTACCCCTTCCCAAATTAAAGATCTCATAACTCTCTAGTGTTATGTCTTTGCTTGGTAAAATTAGTATTCCGGGATGATATCTCTATAATTATCAATGAATAAAATACATCTTTGCAAAATTATTTTGTTAAAACAGATTCTAATTGCACACTGAAATTGACATCAAGAAGATGCTTGAGTTTATGATTGACAATATCTATGTGGTTTTTGGAGACCAGGTATTCCAACAATCTATTGGAATTCTCATGGGTACAAATTGCGCTCCGTTATTAGCAGACTTATTTTTATATTCATATAAAGCTGTGGCCTTCAACTCGACATTTAGATACTTGAGATAAAAGATACCATAGAGTCCGACACTTCTGCTTCTTATTTGGATATTTTACTTGAAAAAGACACTAATGGTAATCTAACAACTAAGCTATATGATAAACGTGATGACTTTAACTTTTCTATCGTCAGCTTCCCTTACTTATGCAGCAATATACCATCATCAACCTGCATACGGAGTATACATATCTCAGTTGATTCGATACGCAAGAGCTTGCTCTACGTATGAACAATTTCTTTAACGAGGTAAATTATTGACAAGCAAGTTGATGAAACAAAAATATCAGCAGTCTCATTTGAAATCATCATTTCGTAAGTTCTATGGTCGATACACTGAAGGTCATTGTTAGCAAATACAATTTATCATTGAGTCAAATGCTGACTGACGTTTTTCATACCAATTGTTAGTCCATTATTTATACACTGAATTGACGAAGGATTTTTTACGTTATTTCCTGATTTTGACAACGAGCACACGGCGGGTGTGACCGGTCGGCAGGGGATGCTCACTCCTCCATGGCACCTGATCCCACCTCTGATGTTTCGGAGGTCCGTGTTTGCTCTGCTCTGATTTTGTATATTGTTTAGTGGACTTTGAGATTGAATGCTGTTCGTTATCTCCATATCCTTATCTTAAATTATTTTTTTTGTCAATTTACCGGGAGCGTATGGCTCATCATCCTTTCTTCTTTACTTAAGTGGAAATGTTTATTCTCCTATCTCGGCACCTGATCCCACCTCTGAAATTTCAGGGGACCTTATTTATTCCCTCTTTACATATTTATATTATATACAGGTTTTCTTATATCTTCTTCCTGCACATTTTACTGATCAATGCCAAGGCTATATATGAATCCATTATATTCTAGAAATTTATCATAATTTTTTTAAAAATAATTTATAAAAACAAATTTTAAAGTGATATATAATTATTAGTGTTGTATACTAGATACTAAGAGATACTAGCTACATGTGTACTTCCTAATTACAAGCATTCTCAATCCAATCACCTCATCCACAGCCTTGTAACCTACAAAGCTCAGGTTTACTTGTTTATACGAGGGTCGATCCAAAAGTAATGTCACAGTGTCCAAATCTTTTATATTTGGCGTCATATTATCAAATATTATATACCAAAAGATGCACAAAATATAAATTTAATTAAACCTTAATTTTTCATTCAATAATGTTTTACTGAATTTATTTTATAGATGTTTAAAACATATAAGATAGGGGGTGTCGCCGCGTCAAAACCGAACGTCACAAATTAAAGACTTAGTGTTCTTTTTTTAGTTTAAAGAAAGACAAACACTTAAAAAGCATCTTTTAAAAGCGCTTAAACGCAAAATATTTTAAAAGACAAAATTTTCATCATTTTCTAGTCTTAAATTGTATATTATATGACATCACTGCTATTTTTTTTAATGAAAAACATTGCTAATTTATCCCAGTGCATTGTAAAAAGAAATGTCAAAAAGAACAAAAAAGCCAAAACAAACTGTAATGCATTTTTGCTTCAAAATTGAGAAATCGCTAGTAGAGACAGTTACGTTTATTAATCAGACTTTCGGAGGAAAGAATGTAAATAAGAGACTTGTTTAGATGGTTTCAGCGATTTCCGATGGGTGATGGGTCATTAAATGCTCAGCAGATGACAAGAAAACCGAGAGATGGGAGGGCGGACGGAAATGTTTAATGGTGTGTGATATTGTCAAAAAGACAGACGGATAAAGAGATATGTGAAATTTTAAGTTGGTCTTTTACTACTGTTCAATGAATTTTGACAGAATTAATTATGAAAAGAGTGAGTGTATGATGGGTACTAAGGGAAGAAAGTGACACCAGGGGCCCGTTTTTCAAAAGAACTTACGACTAAGACCAAAACTTCAGATGACTGTAAAATTTTGCAGAATTAAGAATTCTTTTTGAAATTATTTTTGTAAAAATATCTTACCATATTCCTTCAAAAAAATATAAAATAATTTTCGATATAATGTTAATGTAAAAAGTGATATGAAGAATTCAATTAAGTCTTAAGTCGTAAGTTCTTTTGTAAAACAGGCCCCTGGATATCAAATCTTTAATATTTTTTAATGAAACGAAGGGAAGCGTTTAAATACTGTAAATGTATTATATTTGGCGTGTACGATATTTGGCGGAAATTGAATTTTCAACAAGTTGGCGTAGATTTGATTAAGCGCTCTTTGAATGTGCGTTACATGAACCTTTATACTCAAAGCATTTAGCGATGTACTTGATTTAGCGGAGGCTGCTTTCCGCGAAAGGCGCTAAAAAGAATACACAGCCAAATGTAATACGTTTACAGTATATGACGACGCGTATTCGTCATATGACGTTCCATTTAGCTGCGGCGACTAGCTTAATCGCACGTTGTATATAATCCGATATTTTAAAAAGTATAAATCATGTTGAATTGAAATTTTCAGGTCTGATTTGAAAAAAATGTAGCTTTCATCATTCATAATTTTGTTGTTTTACGTCGACGAATAGCTATTTTATCGAAGTTGTGACATTACTTTTGGATCAACCCTCGTACCTGAATTGCACACCTTGTTGTAATAAGTTTGCGGATTTGTCTGTAAAATCAAAATTGCATTGGGTTTTCATTAATTTGAACTGTTCGTTTTTCGTCTGATTTGGGGCCAAACACAACACGGGTATAAATACCAGCGGAAATATTATGTTTAAAAAAAACTTTTAATAGAAATTATAAAAATTACAAGGTTTGGTATGCGTTTGATGGACACATTTTTCACTTTCACAAAGAGAACTTCATCCTTAATACTTAGAAAAGTTGAAATTGTGTTGTGTAATAATGAAATTTAAAAACAAATTCTGAAATATTCATAGTAGATATATGAGAAAGCGAAGCTAATAGATCACTATTCTTTTTTTATTATTATTATAAGTTCTTGCTCAGTGTTGGGCGCAAAGTTTATTAAACTAAACACACCCCTGAAACGTGAATATTCTGCAAACCGGGCACTAGATCTGTTATTGTTAATGTTAACGTTTCACAGGGTATGTTCAATTTAATTTTTACACTCTGCACACTTCACTGAGCACGGGCTGGCAAAAGTGGTGAGTTAGTTTTGCTTTCTCACATTTATACTCTGAATGTTCTGGAATATAGTTTCAATAAACACTCTTCCCAATATATTAAGAATAAAGTCTGCATTATAAAAATTTTAGAAACTTATCAATTATACTCGCCTCAAAATTTGTAGTTTTAATAATTTCCAGGAAGAAAGTGAAGGTTTTTACGCGACCGGATCAATAGACCCAAGGCGTATGTTGTTTGTCCTGTTTGTCTATTAGGCTGTTTGTCTGTTTATCTGTCTGTTGTCAACTTCAACATTCGCCATTACGTTTGAATCTTGAAAGCTACTGGGGCTTCATATTTGGTATGCATACCCCACTAATTAAGCTTTTACACATGGCACCAAGATCAATGACCTACTGACCTAAACTGTGACCTAACTCCTTATAAACATATACAATAATGTTGTTATACCGAAATTTCGAGAAAATATTAGCTATTCATTTTAGCTTTTAAATGTGTCTAAGCGCTGGTACCTTTAAGGACTGTTACATAGTAAATGCAACATATACATGTACATCATTCCATTTAATTGGAAAAGAATAAGTTGGTTACTATTTTTCTCAGCGTTAAAAAAAGTCTTGATTGACGGATCTATGTTTCATTTTAAGCTGAAGTGAATTTATTAACGTATACAGAAACGCAAAAACGACGGATATGCGGAAGAAGATACTGTAAAATAAGGAATTTCCAGTGATTTCAGGAGAGAAGTTTGAAACTTTCGTTTGTCTGATTATGTTATTAGAAAGAAAAACTTTACACCTGAGATCAAATGTCCTTTTCAACCTCAGAAAATTCAATTTGATGCACATACAGGGTGTTTCACAATATATGTCACACATCTAAATGGGCATAGTCTGAATATCGAACATGATACCAAAAAAACCAAAGCACTATAGTTAAGCATATTGATCTAAAATTACTATGTTGCAAAATATCGGGAAAATTATAATAAATCAGGAAGTAACTGATGATAAAATCAGTGATGTCATAATTTCAGCTATTCTCAAAATTGCCTAAAACTTGCAGCAAAAATTTGTTGTAATTTTTTATTATAAGAACCGTTTACGATATTTTATATATTTTACAGGGGGTGATGATAAAAAATAACTAGACCAGAAATTACTATCTACTTTTCTTCTATTTAGAATAATTAGAGGGTTTAAATTAAATTATAATGTTAAGATGAAAGACAGTTAAACCCTGCCTCCTCTTCACCCAACCCTACCCCACCCCCAAAATATCAAGAAGAGATGAGAACAATATCAGAGTGAAGTCAATCATTGAGAAAACCTCATGAAAGTCAGATCTGAGTTTAGGAAGATGGGTTGTAACAATGCCAGTAAGTGTATCAAGAGTATTTCGAAATCTTAGATTTGAGTTAAGTATGTCTGCATACAAGATTTCAACGTTTAAAGTCAAATGACATTCAGAGCCGGGGTAAAAGTTTGCAAGATTGACTGAAAGGAAGAGTGAAAGAAGTGGACACCAATTAACACATACCGGTAGTTCTGAAACGAAACATTTATTTAAATGCAACTTTAAATAAAAATAGATATGCAAATTGGGGGTTCTAAAAAGCCAGATATAAAACAAGAAAAGTCTCAGAAATCTTGGGAAACTTACAAAACAGTGATCAGAAATTTATAAACGTTAGTCTCTTAAGTTATTTAGGACAATGTTGGGAAAACACTTCGAAAATAACATTTTAGGATTTGTTGCCATAGTAACTGAGGTGGTGGATTTTGGATACTTCTGACTAAAAAAAATAATTTTGAATATATGCCGATTAAAATGATATATAAAATGTGTATGTAGCTTTTGTTGTTATTTATGTATCTGTCTTTAGATGTGTGACATATATTGTGAAACACCCTGTACTGACTTCCTGTAATACGGATGTATGTCGATTTTACAAACGCTGAATATTTTACAAAACAATACACCGGGGTTTAAAATGATTATAAGAGGAAGTATTGGCAACATTTTAAAATTCTACTCAAAGGTTTTGGATGACAGAGCTTTTTTATTTAACACTGAACAGGAAATACTCCTCTCTGAAAAAGGCCTGGGGAGATAGTTCCTGACGCAAGTTGTTCAACAAAGCTATAACAAAAAATGAATTACTAATACCTTCCACGTTTTGTTTTTTCGCTTCTTTTTTCTTTCCTTGAATATATATTAATGTGATAGTTATAAGCGAAATCAGTAAACCACAGCTCAGGGCTATCAATATCCAGAAAATAGGCGAGGAAAAAAAGGCAGAAGAAGCATGTTCATTTCTACAAGGATAAAGTCACTTTTTAATTTTTACTTTTTTTAAACATTTTGAAAATTTGCAAATTTTCATTTTTGTTAAACTGAAAAGAAATACAAAAACATTTTAATATAACATTTATTACATATCTCAAAGATATTGTCAATTAAAAAAACATACCCATTGGTGGTTCTCTCAACTTCAGCATAACATTTTTGGACTATAAAATAGAGCGAAAAATGATTTTTAAATTAAATTCACAAAAAAAAAAAATATTAAAAGCTCATATAGCATTAGCATAAACTTGAGAAACATGTTTCTAGAAAATGATTTCATGTGATCTAAGGAAAAACTCGAAATGAAGTAGATTGGATACATTTTATAGTATATTTATAATGAACGCATTTATACATTCATGGATTCTTGGAATTTAAAAGGGGAGCGGGGGGGGGGGGGGGGT
>PRKT01000618.1:231683-250604 GCA_003671525.1 Saccostrea glomerata | reverse complement strand
CCCCCCCCCCCCCACTTTCAATTAGCAACTGGGTCTGAGATTGGAAAGTACAATATGTACGAGTCAGTGTGTATTTAGAGACAAACGCCTTAGTGCGGGTATAACAGTCTCATGACAGCATCTAGTTTGATACTGTCATTGCTTTTTGCCATTCATATTTCCACATAGGGAGCATAAATCATAGATTATCGGAGGATAATATACAAAGATTTAATAAAAGATTTCCTCCTTGCCTCTTTAGGTCCAATGCACTTTCTAACGTTTAACATAGATACCACTTATACCTCGATTGTCAAAAAGACAAAAAGATAGCATTCTTAAACAAACACATATTTTTGTAGGTTCCGTTAATGCGTTTCGCTAAAAAGAAAAGGATATTGCATACCTTTATGCGTTGTTCGTCCGTGTGCAATGCAAAATATTAGCTCTGGTGAAGTCAATTTTAACTTATTGCTTATTAGGAGTGCTTTCATTCACATGCACTCTTATAAGTACTGTTATGCATGCCGACTTCCTGTAGATCTAGAAGTCTAAGACTTAATAATTATGATCCATTTACAAAACCCTTAGCCTACTCAATAAAAGAGAAACAAAAAGGAAACCATAGTTAAATGACTCTCAAATTTTTAAATAGAAATTTAATTTTTTTCTTTCTCCGTTTCGTCTTTTTTATGTCCGTCTAATTTATGCGCAATTTTGTTCGTTTAAATATGAATATAAAACATATACCATTATGAACAAAGTATTTACTGATCGATGAGATTTTTTCATTTTCAATAGTTCTAAATATATGTTAGGAAACACATTAAAAACATATCTCGATCGTGTTGATATTTTCAATATCCACTCGAAGTCTATGTTCCAACATTCTGCATAATCAAAATCTTATTAAAATTATGGTTTATCTTTAATACCTGTGCACTAATTTTACGATATCTATACATTCAGAAAAAAAATGGATAGCTTTACAACTTATTGGACATCTACAGGTACGTAATAAGATTGAGATTGACACAGTCAAATATTTAAAATCGGCGAAATCAAATATTCCAAAAAATAGTGAATCAAAGTTTTAATGTCCTACTGGGGCAGTAACCTCTACAGTAAATAAAAGATTTTACTATAATGATTCCAAGTTTGCATATGGATCATTACTGGCAATCAAATTAAAGTTTTCATAATTTAATTGTTTAAGTTATCACTATAGTAAATCAAAGTTTTCATAGTGTTAAGGTTACGCCAGTACCCAACTATAGTTAACTATGGTTAACTATAGTCATAGTTAACTATAGTTTATAATAGTATTTTTATAGGGATGTTTCGCATTCCTGAGAATTTATCATCATCAAGAAAGCTTATAAACCGACCATCGTTCTGGATTTGATGTTTAAAAGCGCAAATAATTTCATACAAGGTGTTCGATCTAAAGTCTTTGCCTGCTTTGTTTTGCACTTCGGCATTTAAAAACTCGAAATTATGTAGATCTTCTCATCAATCGTCGTCATGATATTTTTAACCCTGTATTCGTCAATATAAGCTACAATTTTACGTTCTTTCTGTCAAAAAGAGAACACAGACATTGCCCATTTCTTTTTCTGTTCTTTTTTTGAGAATGCTCTTCTGACTTAATCGTCTAGATCTTCTTGATCGACTCATTGAAATCTTTCGTTTCCTTTGTTTTCGACCTATAACCTTCACATATATTCAATTATATTAATGCTGTATCCGATTGCATCATTTATTGTCTGTTCGGGAAAGGGATAAAACTTTGCTGATTTCTCCATTTTTGCTCTGTTTTAACTTTTTTTTTGCATCTTATGATTTAATATAAAACAGCTACATGAGACAGTCTCTTAAAATTCATCCAATGAATATCGAAATCATGCTCCCCATTTCCGTTCAGTACATTTTTGGACTTAAGAGAACTTTATAAGAGGATGAATCGGAAAATTCCATGTCATTTCTATTGTAATAATGAACTTGATCAAATCAGCTAAAGTTTTGTACATACTAACTATCGCAACCTTTTCAACAGAGTGTGCAGGACTACAGTGTAGTTTACCCTTAAAACATGCATGAACTTTTCCATGTAAAAACATATTGATGTAAACATAGACGGATTTTCTTTAATATAATTTTACATCTGGAATTCATTTATCTTCAAAGTTGTCTTCGACTTTTTATTTTTTGCAGTGACGGAAACCCATGTTGCGCTGCATCTTGGAATGAAATTCAAAAGAAATGTAATGGTAGGCCTATTGAAGTTTGTTCGTATGTCTTATATAGTGTACAAAAAATCGCAAACTTTTTCTCATGTAGTTTTAATTCAAGTATTATTGCTTGGGGAGGAAAGGGGCAAAGACGTATAATTAAAATATATAGATTTTAACAATAAATGTTTTAGGTGGTTGTCAACACGGTTATTTTGGAAGAATTTGTAACCAGAAATGTCGATATCCAAACTATGGTTATCTCTGTCAACAACAATGCACCTGTCCAGAAACTAGCTGTCATTTTGCCGATGGATGTCTTAAAGGTAAAGATAGGAATTAGCTCTTACAAAACTCAAAGCTTCGCCGAAAAACTTTCTATGTATTTGTTCCCAAATGATTTAGACAAATATGAATACTAAAACAAATACTAGTTGTAAGGATATGCAGAATACTATATGTTCGTGTTAAATCTTTTTCGGCGATGTACTAGTATTAAGAAATAAAAAAAAAGTGTCGAAAAATCGAATAAATGTTATTTTAATCGCTCTTCTGGTACTAATAAATGTTTTACAATTTAAACTTGATTTAATCTAATAATCAACAGTTGTTAAGAATTTTTGCCTGCATAAATATAATGTTTCTGTTTGCAGATTTTTTTCGCTTGATCGTTGTTTGTTATAAAACTGTCACGTTAGTTCAATCGGTAGAGCGCTCGATTTTCAAAAGATAATTTGAATCTCTGCCGCTTCATGATTTCTTACTTTTTCAAAAACAAAATTCGCGAAATAAAATTGCTCATTACTATTTTCATACTGCTGAATTATATACAATTTGTTATTTAGATCAACACTCCTTTCGAGCAATCATTTTCTTACAATTTTCAACTTGTAAATACGGATCTCTTCGCGAAAAAGTACTCGCATGAAATAAGGAACTAAAGTAAATTATCAAGTGACTGTATAATAAAGGAGAATGTGTTTTTAGAAAATGTTAGAGAATATAATTACGGATTTCTTGTAAAGGACTGCTCCATACATGTACGTTCTAGTTTATTTTAGTCATCTATTTTACAAGCTAAATACTTATACGTGTGATCATATCAAGAGATATATGGAATAACAAAAGGATGTATAGGTTTCTAATATATGACATTGTACACATTTTTAAAAATCCAAATGTTTAATATCAGTCTTGTGCTTATAGCATTCTGAGTAACTTTGGCATCAAAATTTTTTGTACGTAAACGATGATATAGAATGGTTTTAAAAAAAACAATGATGGAGTTTTTAAAGAAAGGAAAACTGCAATTTATATATGGCCAGATCGCATTTTTTTTTGTATAAAAATATTATTTTTTTTCTGACATTTTAAAGATTTTACAGAGATCTAGAATTTTGTAGACCTATCCAAGTGATCACAACTCATAACTTTCTCCCATTTATGAAAAATAAAGAAAGGATAAATGTAAACCTTTGTTTTTTTCTTGATAAGCAGACTATACATAGCCAAACAAAAGACTCTTAAGTTAGGTAGTTACATGTAGCAATAAGGAAGTACTTTTCTTTGGAAGGAAAAATAAGTATATTTTAAAGATGAAAATAACAGTGTTGCCTAACCAAGACTTTCCTTAAATATCGTAACTTTCCGCATTTTTAAGTAGAAATTGCTCAGCTCTACATGGATGTAAAACTAATCCGCACACCATGTTCATGTGAATCTTTATTTTAATGCCTCAATCACAATTGCACTTAGACATCTTCCTTATTGAAAACATAGGTTTATATTGTTAGACACTTATTCGTAGAAAGTGATTTTAAACGAAAGAATAAAGTGAGCTTGTTGATTCAAATCTGTCACATGCAGATTTGACTAGTCTTGTTTTCTCTCTGCTTTATTTTTTATCATTTGTTATGATATTTTTTCTTAATATTCAGTACCTTTGCCATTGAAAAAATACCTCATGCAAAGGTTGTAGCATTTGCACAATTCATAACTACAAGCATGTTTTATTTTCTGTGTATAACATAAGCAATATCACATAACAAATGGTAAGTATATCTTCTGTAAATAAATTGAAAGTACAATTGTATAGTTGATAAATATATACGAGCGAGAACTAAAATATCGTATCTAATAGAATCTTTGCTAAAAATCTATATTCCTTGATTAAACATTGAAAACAATAAAGGGTCATGTTTTCAAATTTCTTTTCTTCCTAAATATCATATACCGTTCACGGAAGCTCAGTCGGTAGAGCGCTCGCTCTGTGATCGGGAGGTCGTGAGTTCGTATCTCGGCCGCGACTGACCAAGTCGACTTAAAATGGGTAGCAACTGTTCCTTCGCCATGCGCTCGGCACTTTGAAGTGATAGTTGCGGGTCCTTCGGATGAGACCTTAAAAACCAAGGCCCCGTGTCAGCGGCAGGCGTTGGCACGATAAAGATCCCTCACTGCTCAATGGCCCTGAGTGCCAAGTAAAGGTCAAAATTTGAATCCCTTCACCGGCATACGGTTACGTCTCCATATGAGTGAAAAATTCTCGAGAGGGACTTTAAACAATATACAATTAATCAATCAATCCTAAATATAATAAATAACAGTTTTATTTCTGATTTGCAGTGTTCTGATAATTTTAAGTAAAGGTATAGACCACCTTAGTCAGTTTCTTTACTTTTCATCTGTATCCTTAAGGACCAGTAAAAAAACTATGTAAATAAAAAAAATACATACATGTGACATGATTGGTTATGAATTTCCTAGGAAGAGAGCATATAATGAAATAAACTTATTAATTACTCATACAATAATAAATACATGTTTAAACTATATATTTTAAGAGGGTGTTAAAGAGTGCAGTAAAGGTTTCCATGGTAAGAACTGCTCCATCCGTTGCCGATATCCCAATTTCGGCCAACTATGTCAAGAGTCCTGTGATTGTTCTAAGGATAAATGTAACCACATACATGGATGTGTACCACGAAAAGGTAAACAAAATTTATACAGTCATATAACTGAATATTCTCTAAATTGATTCTTATTTCTCTTAGAAATGTTTCATTATATGGAGTTAAGTTTAGGCACAGATCCCCTGAAAATTGTAATAGATGTCTTTTTACCTTTTTTTTTTTAAAAACCCTTATATACCACAGATTGCAAAAAGTATTAAAAGGTACGTCTTGAGAGAGAGAGAGAGAGAGAGAGAGAGAGAGAGAGAGAGAGAGAGAGAGAGAGAGAGAGTAATGCAGATATATCACATATACAATTCTACAGGTTGCCGGCCGGGGTACTTTGGATTCAGGTGTGACTTCAAGTGTCGGTATCCAAACTTTGGAAAGTACTGCCAAAAAAGATGCGATTGTTTAGAAAACGAATGTGATAACGTTCTTGGGTGTAGAGAGAACATGAGTATGTTTATTTCATAAGTTTTACCTTAAATACGCGTGAACTTTAATTAAATTCTTATAAAACAAATAATGGTTTTGCTATATACATACATATATCTTATAATTCATACCAGCGGACATAATAAAACTAATATTCCTTACAGTGGAGAAAGGTTTCGATGTTATGAGGAAGGCCAGATCAAAGCAAGCACCATCCGTTTCTGTAGCATCCGTTACTTCAGTGTTGTCTTTAATACTTATCATTCTTGGGGTCGTGTTCTGGTTTTACAAATTCAAAATTAGAACATGGTTCAGCAAAAGACGAAAAGATGGATTAGTTAACAGAAATGAAGTACCCCAGAGCAAAACTATAAGCTGCATTTAAAAAGAAAACCAGGACAGAGCAAGCTTTCGCTACTTTTCCACCGTACATGTAAAAAGACAAAACCCAAACTCTGACACAAGAAATGCACCATACCAGCTAGACGTGTCCAATCTCTACGAGGCAGTGGAGTATCCAACCTCTGGTGCAGATGATTCATTCAGTGCTCCGTATCCAATGCCCAGTTTCATATCCAGCTACTCTAAAGATGATAATGAACTTCTGATACCTATCGATCAGTAACAATAAAAGGAGTTTTTGATGAAACCCTAACATGTAACAGGTTATTGAAATACACTGATTTGATTGTATTATTTGACTAATAATTAAGATATTAGAATATTTTTTTTTATCAAAATTAGAATTTGTAGTCGTCAAATTCTGAATAATTCAAAATTGTTTTTTGAAAACTAGTAGCTGAAGAGTTTTATGTTGTTTTCTTGAACGCCAAACATATAACAAAATATTAACTAGACGTTTTCTGTGGCATTTTTGTGATCAATTCTAGCCATTTTTATCAATTTAAAGGCAGTGAAAATAAACATTTCTTCAAAATAATTATGCCTAGCTCAGGGCCAGGTCTCCCGTTAATCAAACGAAATAAGAAATATTGTTGGATGCTTAAAAACTATTGCACGTTAAATTCGCCTTATTTTCTCAATATATATCAAATTATCCGTTTTCCTCTTAGCTAAACTTTGTGAGATTTCTGTAAGTATCACAGAACTAATATACTTATTATTCTTAATTTCTAGATCAGAAGACATGTAATATTTATTTCTCAAGCAATGGTGGTGTTGAAAATAATTGCACAATATCAAATTTTTAAAGTTAGTGCAAGAAATCAACTTCACTTAATTTTCACAGTTTACCATCATCGTGTAAAATTAAAGATATTATTTGTAAATATATATTAATATAATGCTTATGGTATTATAACATAAACTAATTTGAAATTAAGTGATAATGCTTTTTTTTTATCTTTTTCCTTTACACTTGATCTTCATTTCTTTGGAAAAATTTTATTTCCTTCTTTAAACATAATTTTATATATCATGTGTAGTTTTTAAGATATTGTGCACTGATACCAGTGGCGGATTTAGAGGGGGCCCAGGGAGCCCGCCCCCCCCCCTTTTGAGTCCAAAAAATACACAATATTTGACAAATCGATGTTTTTTGGTGTGGCTGTGGGCCCCCACCCTGACCTCAAACTTTTTCAAAATTTCTTGATCCGCCACTGGATTCGTTCAATTTGGAAGTTTGGGTCACCTTTCGGGCTCCATAGATTCATGATTTTGAGGTTAAAACGCTGTTTTGGATGATCAAAAGAAATAAAATAAAATAAACCACATAGTTATGACAGGTTTTCTTCTACCTGAGTATAGAAACATAATGACTCTGATATCTTGTTGCAACCCCACTAAACAAAGTTGTACATTTATCGGAATGGCATGACTGACAACAGTTACCTCTCTCACATACTTTATTAATACTTGTACAATGTATATGTAAATACTTCCTTGAAAACTTGCGCTAAGACTGTAGTGTTTTATTTTTCATCAAAATTTTGTGACACTTTTCTAGGCTACTTTGTTTGCTTTTATTTGTACACATATGTACAAGTATAATGTATAAATGTATGTTCGCCGCATATAATATGCATAAAAATATCAGACAGGTTCAGGCCCGTTAGTTTTTTTTAGTTCTACTGGTCAGAGACCAGATGAGCTTATGCGATAGTAATGCGTCCGGCGTCCGTCCGTCTGTCCGTCTGTCTGTCTGTCTGTCCGTCTGTCTGTAAACAATTTTTCAAAATGCTACTCCTCCTACAGTTTTGGTCTAATTTCAATATAACTTGGCACACAAGTAGACTACACTAAGATACATAATTCTGTGTATCGGTTTTAGATTTCGATGAACGGTGTTGCCGTGGTTACTAAAAATAGAAATTTCTATGAAATTCTTTCAAAATGCTACTCCTCCTACAGTTTTGGTCTGATTTCAGTATAACTTGGCACACAAGTAGAATACACTAAGATACATAATTCTGTGTATCGGTTTTTGATTTCGATAAACGATGTTGCCGTGGTTACTAAAAATAGAAATTTCTGTGAAATTCTTTCAAAATACTACTGCTCCTACAGTTGTGGTCTGATTTCAGTATAACTTGGCACACAAGTAGACTACACTAAGATACATTAATCTGTTTATCGGTTTTTGGTTTCGATGAACGGTGTTGCCGTGGTTACTAAAAATAGAAATATTTGTAAAATTGGTTCAAAATGCTACTCCTCCTACAGTTTTGGTCTGATATCAATATAACTCAGCACACAAGTAGACTACACTAAGATACATAATTCTGTGTATCGAATTTTAATTTTGATGAACGGTGTTGCCGTGGTTACTACAAATAGAAATGTCTGTAAAATTGTTTCAAAATGCTACTACTCCTACAGTTTTTGTCTGATTTCAGTATAACTTGGCACACAAGTAGACTACATTAAGAACATAAAGGGACTTTATCAAAGATCATTATTCTATTTATTGCTGTTGTAAAGTTTCAAATCCCAGCTGCTGAAGTACTTTTCTCTTCTTTTGCTATAAGTTCAAACCAGTAGAGCTTCAGTCTCGACAGAGAATCGTTGTGAGGCGTAGGTACTGAAGGCATTGCTGCTTAAATGGTTCTTCGCATTAAGTCTTCTATGAGGCAATTTTTTAAAGAATGTATGCTTGACTAAAAGTACTACGTGTTTCTGAATCAGTAAAATAAATGGAAATTAGAAAGACTTTTCAAGCTCAAAAGTCCAAAAAGCAATAAAAAAAAATAGGAGCAGAGCAAACACTGAGCTCAAAACATCAGAGATGAGATTAGGTGCCATGAAAGAATGAGCACCCCCTGCCGACCGGTAACACCCGCCGTGAGCTCCTTGTCATGAAATCAGTCGTTAATTCAGAGTGTAAATAATGTACTAACAATTGATATCTAAAACAAGAGTCAGCATTTGACTCAATGCTAAATTGTATTTGCTGACAATGCCATTGTATCGACCATACAGCTTTCAAAATTATTACTGAAAATTATGGCGCTGGAATTCTTGTTTCATCAACATATTTATCAATAATTTACCTCGTTTTAGAAATTATACATACGAAGAGCATGCTCTTCTGTATCGAATCAACTGAGAGATGTAACCTTCGTTTGCAGGTAATGAAGGTATATTGCTGAATAACTAAGGAAATTTGACGATTGACATAGGAATGGAAATAACAGTAGCTATTGTAAATTGACAATACGTCGTCGATATATCTAAATAACGAGTTGAAGGCCACAGTAATGTAAGATGTTGGACGAATTCTACAACATAACTATGGAAATATGAGTTAACATAACTGTTTGGAATGGAGATAAAGACTGATATATCATCAACTAGTGTATGCACAGAGCTTGAAACATTGCATTTGATTATGACAAAGGGCGTTTAGTAAATGAAAAGGAAAAATACAGTTGGAACTCTGATTTAAACTCCCAATAAAATAAACAAGTGAAGATTTTTATTTTTTTTTAATTACTGGCATTGAAAATTGTTTAAGGACAGATGATACAAACAATTTTTTTCTTTGAAAACAATTTAGACTTGGAATAGACTTGGAAAATATTAGTAATATTTCAATAAAAAACAAATATAGACAAATCACATTTCAGTAAAGGTTTACAGGTGAATTCAAATTTCAGAATATGTCAACTTGGTGCTAAAAGTGTAATATAAACTTTAGAAAAATATACCAAGCCAGGTTAATTTTAAGATGACGAACAACATGACAAAAAATTGGCAATATCACATAAGCTGATTTTTACCATTTAACTTTTGCTAATAAAATTCACCTGGCTTGGTATATTTTTCTTAAGTTTATATTACACTTTCAGCACCATGGTAAGATATTCTGAAATTTGTTTTCACCTGTGAACCTTTACTGAATATGATTCGTCTATATTATTTTGTTTTTTCATTGAAATATTATATATTTTTTCCAAGTCTTCTTCATATTCCAGTTCTTAAGATAAAAAATTCTAAGAACCATCCACCTTACTAAACTTGTGACTTGATATTAAATCATTTTCAAAGAAATCAGTATCATCTTTCCTTAAGGGGGAGGCTCGAAAAAATAATCTGACGAACAACTATAAAAACACAAATCGCTTCAGTCCAAATATCAAATATTCTTTTAGGGTCTGGGAACATTTTCCGCCTGAAATTCTGAAATTACAAGAATTCCACGAAGAAAAGGGAGTGTGTAAAGAATGTTGATGAAATGTTTACTTTAAAAAAATTGGGGCCTGTGCTGTAGATCTCGAAGATTGCATGCCATATGCATTAAGTAAGGTAAGGTATAAACAAAACCATGTTCATGATTAGTTTAATTTTATTTCAAATGCTACATTGAGATAACCCTTGTCCACACACTTAAAAAAATCAATTATATCTTTAAAATATAAAAAAAAGAAAAAATTAGCTATGCACATATCTGCATCTAACTTAGTTTATTAATGTACATAAAAGGAGGATATATTTTTTTTAGTTCCAACGGTATGAGAATGTTTTGACCCCTGTTATTTCTTTAAATTGCAATGGGCTACATGTAACTACATTTAAGTATGATGTTTTCTCTGAGGGCAAAAGGTATCCACTTACGGCAGCAGGAAACAAGGAACCCTGGGGCCACACCGATCATCTGCACACTGTGGTTAAGGAAAAAAACATTATCTGATTATTTGAAAAGCTAAAAGTATAAGCAGCCCCGACTGAGATGGGGGTATAATTTGTACAAAATTGAAATAACTAGTGATGCTTACATTTCTTTTTTACTATTCTTATATTTCTCCCTCAAATTGGAACTTTCATTGTAGCCCTACCATACCCCAGGGGGTCATGATTTGTACAAAGTTGAATCAACGCTATCCGAGGATGTTTCCCTATAGATATATATATGACAATCTTTGCTGTTCTTGAGAAAAAAAATATTGAAATAATTTTCATAAATACCAATACTCCTATGTTAAACTCTAATCGTCCATAACGGCCAAACCCTACCATCAAGGGTCATGATTCGAAAAAAAAAACTTGAACCTACACTAACTCAGAATAATGCTTCCATAAGTATTACCTATCAAATCTTTGTTGTTCATGAGAAGAGGATTTTTTGAAGATTTTCCCTTTGCACTCCTTTATAAAAACTTGATCGTTTTGATCCCCTCCGGGGGTCATGATTGGAACAAACCTGAATCTACACAACAGAAAATGATTCCACATTTATATATTTTAGTTTCCACATTTTTCCTGACCCATTTCTTCTTTTTCATCGACGCAATTTACTTTCCACTTTTGAATAGTTATCTTCCCTTGGAGGAGGGTGTGGCACTTCATTTGAACAAAATAATTTGCATTTCCTTCTCCCAAGTATACTTTGTTTTAAGTATGGTTGAAATTGACTCAGAGTTTTGGAGAAGATGTCAACTTAAAAAGCTGATGAGAACAACGACGACAATATATAATGAGGACAGACAACGGATAAATTTTGATCATAAAAGCTAACTTGAGAGTGCGACTCAGCTAGGGGAGCTTAAAATGCTGTAGTTGCACAATGAAGGTAAATGAATACGATTGACATGCTATTTTCAACTTTGAAATAAATATGTAAATAATCTTCGCTTTCTGAAAATAGGTTTCTGAGTATATAGCGATAAATCCCTATGCTTAAAACTATTACCTATGATCGAAGCCTTCGTTCTCAGCAAAATAAAACATAAATTGAAATGCTCTGGATAATGAAATGGGAACTTGAATACTGTATATAAAGGGTAGTGCCCCTAATAAAGATAAACGATAAGAATTTATTAGATGAAATGTTACAGTTATGATAGCAATATTGTACATGTATGTATATGGTCTGTGAGCTTAAAAAAATACTCTCTTCATAATTCACCGTTTTCTACACGTTTTGCGCATAATTCAACAATGCACTCCGGGACACTTACATCAAACAAGCTTAAGAAGAAAACAAGCCAAGGTAAAATAGAAGTAATACAGTATAAAAATGTTAAAACATTTAGCATTTAAATGAAATTAAACTGTACAGTTACAAAAAGGCAAAGATTAAATATCAAGAGTAAGATAAACACATATTTTAGTATAAGCTACATACAAGAAAATTACCGATAGTATAGAACATACAGAGAATATTGAAACTTTATTTTAAAAAAATCATCGTTTAAGGATTTACGATGTTGTCAGCATATTCAGACATAACACTCCACTGCCTTCCAAGTTGATGCAGCTGGTGCCTTAAACCCCTATTCATTTTTATTTTCTCTTTGTAGAAACCCTTCTCATCTTCTGACATATCACACATCTGAAATGCGTTGTCCGGCACCATTTGTGTGCTGCAGATTGGACAAATAACCTTTGTGTTTTCCTTGAGCAACAGTTCGCTATGGATGTGATTGAAAAGTAAATCTGGATCTACCGAAATGAAAAAAAAATATACAAGAAGTTTGACTATATGGGACAGAAACAATTAACCGTTTTAAGAGAATAATGGGTATGTAGGATTGTAACCGATAACAAATTCTTAATTCGTTATAACGAATTTAATTCGCTATAACAATTTTTTTAATTCGTTATAATGAATTTAATCTTTTATAATAACAAATTTGTTGATTTTGTTATATCGAATTCAAAAATTATTTGTTAACAGGAATCAGACTTGTTTAAACAGATTCTTAAACTTGTAATAATGAATTGAAATCGCTTGAAAGAATTCCATAAATTGTTATAGAGTATTAAATTCGTTAAAACGAATTTGACAAGTCGTTGAATCGAATTCCTATATATTTTTCTAAAAGCCTGGTTATTGAATTTGATTAAACGAATTTGGTTCGTTATAACAAACTTTGGAATTTGTTTATACGAGTGTTATTTGTTATAAAAAATCTTTAAAATTTGTTTAAACAAATTAGATTTGTTATAACAAATTTTTGAATTCGTTTGAACGAATTTAAATTGTTATAGAATTTAAAAAATATTAGAATTTTAAAGAATATTCAAGAATTCGTTATAATGAATACAACAAATTGTTTATAACAGATTAAAATCGTTATTACAAATTCAAAGAAATTGTTATAGTAATTTTAATTCGTTTTAACAAATTCGGCAATTCATTATATCAAATCTCAAAAATATTTTAATAGGATCTAAATGGGCTTCCGTGAGTTTAAAATATGTCTTTGCAATTGACCAATTTGTTTTATTCACGCTATGAAATTGTTTCCCAACAATCTGATTATCAAAACCCTGAAATTTATCAAAGATAAAAATAAGGTTTTTCACCCCATATGTATGTAGTCTTAAAAGGTATATAACTCTTTACTGATATTACAAAAGAGTACAATAAAATCACACTGAAAGTTATCTTATAGAAGCACACAGTTTTAAAGGATATTTGTTAACAGTGAAAAATTGAAGGCACTTCAAATTACCATGGTCATAAATTGACATTTTCTTTTGCAAATTTACTACTTTAAAAAATTATACTTTGAGTTCATTCCCATACTGTTATAAGTTGTAAATATTCATTTTTCATTTGCAAATTCATAAGCACTCGATATTCCTTTTTCAATATATAACTACATTCAGAACTCATACTGCGTTATCAATAGCTTAAACGCTATTTTCCAGGCTCGTTTTCTTTCTAGCCATTTGTGGCTCTAGTAGTTTCAGTCAAGAGTAATATAAATATTAACCGTTCTGCACAAATTGTTGCTTTGTAAGTCACCGAAAACTATTCTTATATTTCTGCCAAATCAAGAGTTGACTGAGTTATTCATAAATTACGTTTCATGAAATCATTAGGTACATGCTTCTAGTTAAGTATGTTAGTTTCATTTAAAAATGTCTGTAACTTTGATCCGCAAACCAGAACCACATTTGTAATCCGTTTTCGCTTTTTCGAAACTGCTGACAGAAAATGAAAGCACATTTTTTATCAAATTCTTGATACTCGTTATGTAAAGAAATCTAATTATGGTCTACGGATATCAATTTATTCTTAGTGAACCCAAAGAAAATTATACACTGATTCTTGTGCAAGGTTTCGGAGTTTATTTGTAAAACTTGTTAATTTATGAGTAAATGTTTAAATAGCGATCCCCTTTTCGCATGAAGAGTTTAATTCGAAATAAAATAAAGCGAATTAAATTGCGTTTAATTTCCTTTGATTTTCAGTTAAAAAATAGCACAGATACCTATATCTGACCAGCGTAATGTATCATCACATATGCCAGTACACATGCGTCAGAATTTTATTTCTAATCAGCTTCGAATATCGTTCACATGGAAGTTATATGATGCGTAGAAAATTTAATCGAATTTAACTAATTTACATTTAATTCCCTGTTTGAAATCGGTTCAAAATTTTAAATTCGCACTAATCTACCTCTTATTCGAATCAAACTCGCAAAGTGAACAGGACATAAACTTCAAATTAACAAAAAGATACAGATAAAGATTGTAAAAAAAAGACAAATTCATCGTTCAAAGAAGAATTAGTTTAGCATGTACCCATATTAGAAGTCCTTGCAGCTATAGTTTTACTTACTTGTTATGTGTGTACAACTGTGCATTCTAGGAGTAAAATCGTTTACATCGATTTTATTTTCATCATCTTCCGAATCATTTCCAAGCTCATATGGATTTTCGTCAACTTCCAATACGTCCTGGTAATGACTTTCTCGTGATTTAGTTCGTTCAATCACATTAATACAATCTTCGTGTTCCAAAAAGTGGGAAAAATCTGTATCATCTTGGTAGAGTGTTACAGTTTTCTGGTCTACTATTTCTATGAGTTCCTTTGGCAATTCAATGCTTCTGCGACAGCAACTTTCAATTTAGCAATACTTTGAACTCCCTATAAATGTTTAAAAAACTATTTTGTAAACCGTGTTGCAATGCTTATGATCATAATGGTACTTATAGGAATAAATAATGACAACACTTTTGGTTGTTATCTTTATTGTCATGTTGCAGATGATTTCAATCTGTAATTCCATATAATTTTTACTGTGTACATGCGAGTGTATTTAATCCAAAAAGATGGTATTTTTAGGGCAAGTTGTAAATATTTTCTTGAAAGAGAAGTAATGAGATATACACGTAGCTAAAGAAAGTTTTGGAACGAAAAAAAAATATTACCATACTAAAGTTTATTTTAAATTGTTGATTACATTTTATGGAATATGGTGATCAGAAAGAGTATTCAAGCTTGAATTCCATTAAAAAAAATAAATGGGGAACAGAGAAAACACGGAACTCAAAAACATTAGTTACTCACACATTGCACACGTACACTATTTATAAGTTAACCCTATGAATAACAAACATAGGCAGTGAAAATGGAAAGTGTTGTACTCAATACGTGTATTTTACGTACGTGTCACGCATGATTAACGTGCCTGACATATACAATCATTATTTTACTGCGTGATCATATATAAAAAGTAAATTCTGGAAATATGGGTTTCAAGTAGTACAGTCATGTAATTCCACGAAAGATATCGAAATAGTAATTAAAAATACAAAATTACCTTCACTTTGCATTCAACGCTCTTTCTTCCAGACAGAGTTTTTACTTGCATTTTTTCTGGTTTTGCTATTCCTTCTTTTTTGCTATAAAAAAATGTAAACTGTTGTTTACACAAAAGAATTATTCTAAAAAATCAAAGGATTGTATTCCTGTATTTTAAGACAAAGTAGAAACGAACATTCCTTTTTTTTCTTTATTACAGATTTTCATATAGTTACGTATTTTTTTAACATTTCTGATTAGATAAGATTTTCTATAGATATTTTGAATAAAATTACTGACCCATTTCCACTAGTACTACTTTTTTCTTTGGTGCATATTTGGTAAAGATGAATCAATACAGATGGACAAAAAGAAATGCAAAAATATTTGATTAATTATTATCATACAGGTTCAATGCATATGGATCAATCAATCAAATATAAAAGTTTGCTACTTATGTTTACTCTTCTCCAACGTAAACGTCATAACAAAACTTCAATATATATTCCCATTATAAAATATTAAACAAAAAGAGAAAAATGCTCATTTTTGATTTTAAGAATTATCGTCAAACTGCTTTTCAATATTCCCATTTGAAATTCATTTGATAAGTAGTAAATATAAATACTGTAGTACATATTTATTTTCTCAACATATTTCACGTAATAAATGAAATAAATAAACCTGTACTCATCATTCTCATACCTGTCTTTGGTTTGGCGACAGATTGATTTTCATCTGATGATGAAGTACCAGGAGCAATGCATTTCTCTATTGATAAAATAATTTAGTGCATTATCAATATTGATAGTCTTTATATCAAGTGATTCATAAATTATTAATGCTTCAAAGTTTGTGTATTATGTGAGTGCAAGTCGTATAAATCACTTTTATACAGCATATGACCGGTCACGGTAGCCTAGTGGTAGAGCGTTCGCTTCGTGATCGGGAGGCCCGGGTTCGATTCTCGATCGCGGCGCCGCGTCATACCTAAGACGTAAACATAGGTAGTGACTGTTCCTTCGCCAAGCGCTCGGCACTAGAAGTGAAAGTCACGGGTCTTTCGGATATGACCTTAAAAACGTAGGTCCCGTGTCACGGTAGGCGTTGGCACGATAAAGAACCCTCACTGCTCAATGGCCCTGAGTGCCGAGTATAGGTCTAAATTTGAAGCCCTTCACCGGCATCGGTGACGTCTCCATATGAGTGAAAAATTCTCAAGAGGGACGTTAAACAATATACAATCAATCAATCAATATACAGCATATGCATTATATACGAAACGACATATATGCATTAAATACGATACGAATGCATACGGCATATGCATTATGTACGCAAATATTGGCAATTAGCTCCTCCTTCTTATGTGCTTTGACTATTATAGGTATTAATCATTAATATTATTTGTCAAGAAATAATATGCTAAGAATCAAACTCGTTTTTGTCAGTGCCACAAGATATATTTAAATCAAAAATATATTTGTTAATTATATTTAAAACAATTAAAGCTTGTACATAATATTAATTTGGAAATATTTCATCGTAAAAAAATCCAATCAGTTTAAATTCTTTAAGAAGAGAGTCATGCATATTTATTACACCCCTCCCAATCCCTTCAAAAAGACGAAAAAAATCGTAATGAGGCATAGTAAATTAAATGTACAATTGTAGCTAGGCCATGTTAATAAAATTTATTTTAACATTCACAAACTACGAGAGTAGTTTTCATTTGTAAAATATATTTTATTTGCATTTTTTTTCAATCAACCACAATACCTCTTTATGAAAATTTTCCATAACCAAATAAACTGATCGGCAGGGAACACGTGCAAGCACGTGCACGTGTATGCAGCGGCAATTTTTTAATGTTGAGTTATCAATGGATTACATGACTTCTGAGATGCATGCATATTTCAATAAAAGTGAAATAGATTATTTCTTTCGACATGTGCACACCTCTGTATCGATGGCAGAGATCAGGTAAATGTAATCACTGCACTGTGCGTCCGGCGCAATTTCTCGATCTGCATGCATGCATATTTAACGGCTTTTGCTGCACATGATTGACTACTGTTCAAACTATTCAAAAACCATTTACTTCTCATAATAGTTCCGTGATAGCTTGTGTTAGATTTTTACCTTTCAAACATTTATTTGGTCAATTTATTGAGTGTCTATAGAAGCTATGCTATCGGAGTTGTGTGCATTACGACAGCCAGGCTAATATTACATCAGTGGAACAAATGTACTAGAGTTTATAAAGCAGATACACCTACCGAAAAAATGAAATGAATATGGCGGGATTGATGAAATATAGCAGAAAAAAGGCTACAGGAATGATGTTGGTCGTACAAATATAAGAAATGTCTTGCTTTAAGAGTTCATGTCAGCTTTAATATAAAAGCTGTGGTACTTCATAGTGCATACTGTAATTTTGAGTTCATCTGAGCCGAAAGCTCAAGTAAGCTTTTTTGATCAACCGAAGTCTGTCGCCAGTCTGACCGTTTCCGTTTCTACGTCTGTAAACTTTTCTTAATTTTAACTTCTTCTCAAGAACTATTGAGCAAATTTTAACTAAAGTGACGATTACTTTATATACAGTAAACTGTGCTATAGGATCGTGCTTATCTGAAAACATTAATCATTTATCCACAAAAAGACAAAAAACTAGAGCCGAGCTCGTTGCAAAGCAACGAGTAGGTCTTCCGTTGGAGCTGTGGACAGAAAGTGCCGACCTTTGGTCAAGGTCACTTTACTTTTTTATAAGAACAACTTCTATTCTCGGGATTAGCCTCTTGTAAATCTTAATTACAAAGTTATGCTTGAACATTTTTTCTCTCTGTCAGTGACCTTGATTTGCCTTCACCAAGGTCATGACACAACTTTTATTTATAATTAATCTATGTTTCAAGTACGGCCTCCAATGATTTTTATTTATTAATTCGTAGCGTGGAAAAGAAAATATTTTTTTCTGTCAGTGACCCTGATCTCTACGGAATAACCTTGGATCTGTGTCAAGACAAAACTTCAATCTCAAACAACTTTTAGTAATTAGAAATTCACAAGCCTGAACAGGAATTTTACAACTTTTTCTGTCAGTCATCCTGAATTTGAAAAAATGGCATTATTTTTAGTTATCTGAAACCGGAGGACCATAAGCAATCTGTATGAAGTCTGAACTTAAAAAAGAAAAGGCTAGATTGAATTTATACTATTTTCTGAGTCAAATGATACAAAACCTTTTTGTCACAAAAAATCTCTGCATTATACATTTCTACATTATTCATTTTCTACATTATCTTCATTTTATACCCCCCCCCCC
>PRKT01000618.1:203147-215480 GCA_003671525.1 Saccostrea glomerata | reverse complement strand
TTATCTTTTTTTGCAAAGATAGACATTTCTATGCATTGAAAATTGGGGTTTACCATTTTTGTTGGTTTAGCCCCCCCCCCCACACTTTCAATTAGCCACTGGGTCTGAGATTGGAAAGTCCAAAATGTACGAGTCAGTGTGTATTTAGAGACAAACACCTTAGTGCGGGTATAACAGTCTCATGACAGCATCTAGTTTGATACTGTCATTGCTTTTTACCATACATATTTCCATATAGGGAGCATAAATCATAGATTATCGGAGGTAAATATACAAAGATTTAATAAAAGATTTCCTTCTTGCCTCTTGAGGTCCAATGCACTTTCTAACGTTTAACATAGATACCACTAATACCTCGATTGTCAAAAAGAAAGCATTCTTAAACAAACATTTTTTTCTAAGTTCCGTTAATATGTTTCGCTAAAAAGAAAAGGATATTGCATACCTTTATGGGTTGTTCGTCCGTGTGCAATGCAAAATATTAGCTTTGGTGAAGTCAATTTTAACTTATTGCTTATTAGGAGTGCTTTCATTCACATGCACTCTTATAAGTACTGTTATGCATGCCGACTTCCTGTAGATCTAGAAGTCTTAGACTTAATAATTATGATCCATTTAGAAAACCCTTAGCCTACTCAATAAAAGAGAAACAAAAAGGACACCATAATTAAATGACTCTCAAATTTTTAAAAAGAAATTTAATTTTTTTTCTTTCTCCGTTTCGTCTTTTTTATGTCCGTCTAATTTATGCACAATTTTGTTCGTTTGAATATGAATATAAAACATATAGCATTATGAACAAAGTATTTACTGATCGAAGAGATTTTTTCATTTTCAATAGTTCTAAATATATGTTAGGAAACACATTAAAAACATATCTCGATCGTGTTGATATTTTCAATATCCACTCGAAGTCTATATTCCAACATTCTGCATAATCAAAGTATTATTAAAATTATGGTTTATTTTTAATACCTGTGCACTAATTTTACGATATCTATACATTAAAAAAAATGGATAGCTTTACAACCTATTGGACATCTACAGGTACGTAACAAGATTGAGGAAAACTATGCATACACAGTCAAATATTTATAATCGGCGAAATGAATATATTCCAAAAATAGTAAATCAAAGTTGTAATGTCCTACTGGGGCAGTAACCTCTATAGTAAATAAAAGATTTTACTATAATGATTCAAAGTTTGCATATGGATCATTATTGGCAATCAAATTAAAGTTTTCATAATTTAAGTGTTTAAGTTATCACTATAGTAAATCAAAGTTTTCATAGTGTTAAGGTTATCAATACGCCGGTACCCAACTATGGTTAACTATAGTTTACAATAGTATTTTTATAGGGATGTTTCGCATTCCTGAGAATTTATCATCATCAAGAAAGCTTATAAACCGACCATCATTCTGAATTTGATGTTTAAAAGCGCAAACAATTTCATACAAGGTGTTCGATCTACAGTCTTTGCCGGCTTTGTTTTGCAATTCGGCATTTAAAAACTCAAAATTATGTAGATCTTCTCATCAATCGTCGTCATGATATTTTTAACCGTGTATTCGTCAATATAACCTACAATTTTACGTTCTTTCTGTCAAAAAGAGAATACAGACATTGCCCATTTCTTTTTCTGTTCTTTTTATGAGAATGCTCTTCTGACTTAATCGTCTAGATCTTCTTGATTGACTCATTGAAATCTTTCTTTTCCTTTGTTTTCGTCCTATAACCTTCACATATATTCAATTATGTTAATGTTGTATCCGATTGCATCATTTATTGTCTGTCTGGGAAAGGGATAAAACCTTGCTGATTTCTCCATTTTTGCTCTGTTTTAATATTTTTTGCGTCTTATGATTTAACATAAAACAGCTACATGAGACAGTCTCTTAAAATCCATCCAATGAATATCGGAATCATGCTTCCCTTTTCCGTTCAATACATTTTTGAATTTAAGAGAATTTTATAACAGGATGAATAGGAAAATTCAATAAATCATTTCTATTGTTATAATGAACTGGATCAAATCAGCTAAAGTTTCGTACATACTAACTATCGCAACCTTTTCAACAGAGTGTGCAGGACTGCAGTGTAGTTTACCCTTAAAACATGCATGAACTTTTCCATGTAAAAACATATTTATGTAAACATAGACGGATTTTCTTTAATATACTTTTACATCCGGAATGCATTTATCTTCAAAATAAGTTGTCTTCGACTTTTTATTTTTTGCAGTGATGGAAACCCGTGTTGCGCTACATTTTGGAATGAAATTCAAAAGAAATGTAATGGTAGGCCTATTAAAGATTGTTCGTATATCTTATATAGTGTACAAAGAATTGCAAATTTTTTTCTCATGTAGTTTTAATTCAAATATTATTGCTTGGGGAGGAAATGGGTAAAGACGTACAATTAAAAATATATAGATTTTAACAATAAATGTTTTAGGTGGTTGTCAACACGGTTATTTTGGAAAAATTTGTAACCAGAAATGTCGATATCCAAACTATGGTTATCTCTGTCAACAACAATGCACCTGTCCAGAAACTAGCTGTCACTTTGCCGATGGATGTCTTAAAGGTAAAGATAGGAATTTGCTTTAGCAAAACCCAAAGCTTCGCCGGAAGACTATTGATGTCTTTTGTCCCCAAATGATTTAGACAAATATGAATACTAAAACAAATATTAGTTGTTAGGATATGCATAATACTATATGTTCGTGTATCTTTTTCGACAATGTATTAAGAAATAAAAAAACATGTCGAAAAATCGAATACATGTTATTTTAGCCGCTCATCTAGTACTAATAAATGTTCTACAAATTTAACTTGATTTTATCTAATAATCAGCAGTTGTTAAGAATTTTTGCCTGCATAAACATGATGTTTCTGTTTGTAGATTTTTTTTTAGCTTGATCGTTGTTTGTTATAAAACTGTGACGTTAGTTCAGTCGGTAGAGCGCTCGATCCGTTTTCAAAAGATAATTTGAATCTTAACTATCATGATTTCTTACTTTTTCAAAAACAAAATTCGCGAAATAAAATTGCTCATTACTATTTTCATACTGCTGAATTATATACAGTTGTTATTTAGATCAACACTCCTTTCGGGAATTCATTTTCTCACAATTTTCAACTTGTAAATACGAATCTGTTCGCGAGAAAAAGTACTCGCATGAAATAAGGAACTAAAGTACATTATCAAGTGACTGTATAATAAAGGAGAATGTGTTTTAGATAATGTTAGAGAAACAACTACGGATTTCATGTAAAGAACGTCTCAATACATGTACCTTCTAGATTAGTTTTAATAATCTTTTTTACAAGCTAAATAATTATACGTGTGATCTAATCAAGAGATATATAGGTTTCTTATATATGAAATTGTGCACATTTTTGAAAAAAAAAAGCCAAATTAAAAGAATGTTTAATATCAGTCTTGTGCATTCTGAGATAGTAAACTTTGTCATCAAATTTAATGTACGTAAACAATAATATAGAGAGGAAAACTGCAATTTATATATGACCAGATCGCATTTTTGTTTGTATAAAATAATTACTTTTTTCTTAATTTTAAAGATTTTACAGAGATCTAGAATTTTGTAGACCTATACAAGTGATCACTACTCATAACTTTCTCCCATTTATGAAAGATAAAGAAATGATAAATGTAAACCTTTGTTTTTTTCTTGATAAGAAGACTATACATAGCCACACAAAAGACTCTTAAGTTAGGTAGTTACATGTAGCAATAAGGCAGTACTATTCTTTGGAAGGCAAAATAAGTATATTTTAAAGATGAAAATAACAGTGTTGCCTAACCAAGACTTTCCTTTAATATCGTTACTTTCCACATTTTTAAGTAGAAATTGCTCAGCTCTACATGGATGTAAAACTAATCCGCACACCATGTTCATGTGAATCTTTATTTTAATTCCTCAATCACAATTTCACTTAGACATCTTCCTTATTGAAAATATAGGTTTACATTGTTAGACACTTATTCGTAGAAAGTGATTTTAAACGAAAGAATAAAGTGAGCTTGTTGACTCAAATCTGTCACATGCAGATTTGACTGGTCTTGTTTTCTCTCTGCTTTATTTTTTATCATTTGTTATGATATTTTTTCTTAATATTCAGTACCTTTGCCATTGAAAAAATATCTCATGCAAAGGTTGTAGCATTTGCACAATACATAACTACAAACATGTTTTATTTTCTGTTTATAACATTAGTAATATCACATAACAAATGGGAAGTATATCTTCTGTAAATAAATTTAAAGTACAATTGTATAGTTGATAAATATATACGAGCGAGAACTAAAATGTCGTATCTAATAGAATCTTTGCTAAAAATCTATAATCCTTGATTAAACATTGAAAACAATAAAGGGTCATGTTTTCAAATTTCTTTTCTTCCTAAATATCATATACCGTTCACGGAAGCTCAGTCGGTAAAGCGCTCGCTCCGTCATCGGGAGGTCGTGAGTTCGTATCTCGGCCGCGACTGACCAATTCGACTTAAAATGGGTAGCAACTGTTCCTTCGCCATGCGCTCGGCACTTTGAAGTGATAGTTGCGGGTTCTTCGGATGAGACCTTAAAAACCGAGGCCCCGTGTCAGCGGCAGGCGTTGGCACGATAAAGATTCCTCACTGCTCAATGACCCTGAGTGCCGAGTAAAGGTCAAAATTTGAATCCCTTCACCGGCATACGGTTACATCTCCACATTAGTGAAAAATTCTCGAGAGGGACGTTAAACAATATACTATTAATCAATCAATCCTAAATATAATAAATAACAGTTTATTTCTGATTTGCAGTGTTCTGATAATTTTAAGTAAAGGTATAGACCACTTTAGTCAGTTTATTTACTATTCATCTGTATCCTTAAGGACCAGTAAATTAACTATGTAAATGAAAAATAAACACATGTTACATGATTGGTTATGAATTTCCTAGGAAGAGAGCATATAATGAAATAAAATTATTATTTACTCATACAATAATAATTACATGTTAAAACTATATATTTTAAGAGGGCGTTAAAGAGTGCAGTAAAGGTTTCCATGGTAAGAACTGCTCCATCCCTTGCCGATATCCCAATTTCGGCCAACTATGTCAAGATTCCTGTGATTGTTCTAAGGATAAATGTAACCACATACGTGGATGTGTACCACGAAAAGGATAACAAAATTTATACAGTCATATAACTGAAAATTCTCTAAATTGGTTCTTATTTCTCTTAAAAATGTTTCATTATATGGAGTTAAGTTTAGGCACAGATCCCCTGAAAATTGTAAAATATGTCTTTTTACCTTTTTACCCTTACATACCACAGATTGCAAAAATTTATTCAAAGGTACGTCTTGAGAGAGAGAGAGAGAGAGAGAGAGAGAGAGAGAGAGAGAGAGAGAGAGAGAGAGAGAGAGAGAGAGAGAGAGAGAGAGAGAGAGAGAGAGAGAGAGTAATGCAGATATATCACATATACAATTCTACAGGTTGCCGGCCAGGGTACTTTGGATTCAGGTCGGTATTCAAACTTTGGAAAGTACTGCCAAGAAAGATGTGATTGTTTAAAAAACGAGTGTGATAACGTTCTTGGATGTAGAGAGAGTATGAGTACATTTACTTAATATGATGTACTTTTAATATGTGAACGTCAATTAAATTTTTAGGGAAAAAAATACTAAGTAATGGTCGGTTTTGCTATATATACATATATATATTAATTCATACCATCGGACATAATAGAAATAATATTATTGCAGAGGAGAAAAGTTTCCATTTAATGAAGAAGGCCAGATCAAAACAAGCACCGTCTCCGTTTCTGTAGCATCTGTGACTTCAGTGTTGTATTTAATACTTGTCATTCTTGGGGTCGTGTTCTGGTTTTACAAATTCAGAATTAGAACATGGATCAACAAAAGACGAGAAGATGGATTTGTTCACAGAAATGAAGTACCCAAGAGCAAACCTATAAGCTGCATTGAAACTAAAAACCAGGACAGAGCAAGCTTTCGCTACTTTTCCACCGTACATGTAAAAAGACAAAACCCAAACTCTGACACAAGAAATGCACCATACCAGTTAGACGTGTCTAATCTCTATGATGCTGTGGAGTATCCAGCCTCTGCTGATGATGATTCACGCAGTGCTCCGTATCCTATGCCCAGTTTCATATCCAGTTACTCTACAGATGATAATGAACTTCTGATACCTATTGATTAGTAACAAAAATGTTGTTTTCTTCATGAAACTCTAACATATAACACTATTGAATGCATTGATTTGATTGTGTTAGTTGACTGTCATAGTTTAGATATTAGAATATTTGAATATTTTTTTTATCACAATAAGAATCAGTAGTAGTAAAAATAGTGAAAAATATGAAAATTAGTTGCGTAAGAGTTTTATGTTGTTTTCGTAAACGCCAAGTTTATAAAAAAATTAAACTAGATGTTTTCTGTGGCATTTTTGTGATTAATTTCAGTTATATTCATCAATCTAAAGGCAGTGAAAATAAACACTTCCTTCAAATATAGCTCAATGTACCCGTTAATCAAACGAAAAAAGAAATTAATATTGTTGGATGCTTAGATATTATTGCCCGTTAAAGTCACCTTAATTTCGCAATAGATATATCAAATTATCTGTTTTCCTCTGAGCTAACCTGTGAGAGGTCGCAGTAAGTATTACAGAATTAATACATTTATTACCTGGTATTCTTAATTTCCAGATCAGAAGACTTGAAACATTTATTTCCCAAACGATGGTGGTACATGTATTGATAATAATTGCAATTTAAAGGTTAACCTAGGTGTAAACAAAATGGCATTCATGATCACGATTTGATAAAGGTCCTGATAAAAAGTCATGGAATTTACTTGTTCATTACATGACTTTTGACCGTTTACCTAGTGAACTTGCAATTTTTTTTCTAAAAAAAGATTTTTTTTAAATGACTACATGTACAATGTACTATGTACACTACGGGGCCTCAAAGCAAGGTAATAGTATCTCTTAATTTTTAACGTTACTTAAGTATCAAATGTTTGATATCTTAGAAAGACGGTGCTGCACAGGATTCCTGAAAATTATTTAAGAAATAAACAACAACGTTAAAAAGTTCTCTTAAGAACTTAATTGGTCATCGTATGTAGTATATAAGAGAAAAAAAAATCTTAAAAACATTAAGGAAAAACATCAAGGGAATAGTGACCGCTTTGTATCGGAAGGTTTTTACCTAAGACTTTTTTGTTTTGTAATATCCTGGTATGTTATTAAATTCTGCATAAAGTATAACAGATTGGAAATGGTACTTTTTAGTAAGGCAATTTTTTTTTAAGCCTCTATCATCGAAATGGGCCCAAAATATCGAATTTTTAAAGTTATTGCAAGAAATCGACTTCACTTATTTTTTACAGTTTGCCGTCATCGTGTTCCATAATTAGAGAATGGATTATCTGACGTAAAAATCAGAACACTGGTAAAATTGTGACAGTTTGCGGATAAGAACTTAAAATGATGCTTGTTTTAAAACCAGCACTTTTTTTTTTTAGATTCGAAGCTTACAAAGAGGTCATAAGAGAATGCAAAGGTAAGACATTTTCCCGAATTTCCTCAATTCTGTTGAAATTTCAGCATATTTGAGATATTTCTTCTCTTTGTAACATAGAGCACAAGCCTGCCTATCTGAGATTTTTATACATAAGCTAAATCTGATACTGGTTAATATAATATATAAAGGACAAGATAGGGTAAGACCAGTATTTGGCCCCCAATTTTGAGTGTCTTTCAGAATGATCCAACAGTTTATCCACAAAAACCTGTTGTCACCCCTGCCACAAAATGAGTATTGGTTTTAAGATTTAGAATGTACAGGGGTCACAGTGAGGTCACGAAATAGGTCAATTTTCGACATTTCTCATTTTTATGCAAATTTACATCAATTTTACAGCACAATTTCTCTCGGAAAACCTAGAGAACACGCTTGCCTATCTACCAAATTTAAATATTTTATACACTTTTATCAGATGCAGTTTATGTGTAAAAACCTCAGATAGGCAAACTTGTGCTCTATGTTTTCCGAAGAGAAATGTATCACAAATATGATGAAATTTTACCAGAATTGAGGAAAATCTGCAAAATGCCATATTTCTGCACCCTCTAGTGGTTTCCATGTAAGCTTTAAATCAAAATTAGTGCTTGTTTTAAAGTAAGCATAATTTTAACTGCTTAACTACAAACTATCACAATTTTACCAGTGTTCTGATTTTTACATCAAATAAGGGGCCAGATTCAGCTGTTACCCTATCTTGTCCTTTGGTAGATAGGCAAGTTTATGCTCTATGTTTTCCGAAACGAAATGTGCTGTGAAATTGTTGAAAATTTGCATAAAAATGAGAAGAAAAAGACCTATTCTGTGACCTCTCTGTGACCTCGAGCTCTGTTTATTCCCAAACTCGGAATCAATACTCATTTTATAGCAGGGATGACAAGTTTTTATTGATAAACTGTTGCATCATTTTACAAAACGACTGAATTGTGCATGATCCTGAACTAGATGTCATATCCAAAAAAAACACTAATGACCAAGAATTCTAAAATGAGTTGTTTGTCATTTTACAGGTATTTTTTTTAATTTCGTTTTCATAATAATTATACTTGAAATGGTTTTGAAAGTTGCTCACTTGAAATTAAATTAAATTTTCAGAGATATTTTTCTCCTAGCTCTAAAATACACGAAAGGTAAATTGACAAAAGGAAAATCTCTTGTTCTATGTAGAAAGTATACAAAAAAGTGAGAAATGTCAGAACTCGTTAAAAAATGTGATATCTCAAGTGATGAAAAACTATTCCTTGAATCCATTGACTGAACTGCAGTATAAGACATAAGCGCTATTAATTTTCATTTACTGTCTGAATGAACATGTTGCACAAATTATATTGAGTTCATTGTAAATTGTTATTCATAGGACAAGATACCTCGGAAATATAACTTTGCTACCAATCAATAATAAAAATACAAAAAAATTGTGATACAGCAAATTTCTCACTCCCTCGGTCAGATTGTGTGCCTCCAAAACATTTTTTCATCATTTGGAATGATATATCGATATAATGCTTGAGGTATTCTGTATGTTTCCAACAGACACTAATTTCAAATAATTTGATAATGATTTTTGTCCTTTCCTTTACACTTGACCTACATTTCTTTGAAAAATTTTATTTCTTTTCTTTAAACATAAATTTATATAATCATTTATGTGTAGTTTTTAAGATATCAATGGCTGTGCACTGATTCTTTCAATTTGGAAGTTGGTTTACCTTTCGGCCTCCATAGCTTCATGATCGTGAGGTTAAAAAGGTTTTTTTTGGATGATCATGTATAATATATAAATGGATATTTGCTGCATACATGTACAGTATGCATAAAAAAAGACAGGTTCAGGCCCGTTAGGTTTTTGTGTCATACAGAATCTTTGTGAGGAATATGTCGTACTGAAGGCATTGCTGCTTAAATGATACTTCGAATTAAGTCTTCTATGAGGCAATTTTTTAAAGAATGTATGCTTGAATGAAAAGTACTACGTGTTTTTGAATCAGTAAAATGAATGGAAATTAGAAAGACATGAGTCAGGATTTGACACAATGCTGAATTATATTTCCTAGTCAGGATTTGACACAATGCTGAATTATATTTCATGACAAGGCCACTTTATCGACCATACAGCTTTTAAAATGATGACTTTAAATTATGCTCTGAAATTCTTGTTTCATCAACATATTTATCAATAATTTACCTCGTTTTAAAAATCATACATACACTGTACGTAGAGCATGCTCTTCTGTATCGAATCAACTGAGAGATGTAACCTTCGTGTGTAGGTAACGAACTCAAGGTATATTGCTGAATAACTAAGGGAATTTGACGATTGAAAAGCTCACCAGAATACATCGTATCGACATCAGAATGGAAATAACAGTAACTATTGTAAATTGGCAATACGTCGTCGATATATCTAAAAAACGAGTTGAAGGCCACAGCAATTGTAAGATTTTGGACGAATTCTAGAACATAATTATGGAAATATGAGTTAACATAACTGTTTGGAATGGAGAGAAAGACTGATATATCATCAACTAGTATGCACAGAGCTTGAAACATTGCGTTTGATTATGAGAAAGAGCGTTAAGTAAATGAAAAGGAAAAATACAGTTGGAACTCTGATTTGAACTCCCAATAAAATAAACAAAAATAAACAACTGAAGATAAAGGTGAAGGTTAACATGTATTTATTTTTAATTACTGGCATTTAAAATTATTTAAGGGGGAGGCTCGAAAAAATAATCTCACGAACAACTATAAAAACACAAACCGTTTCAGTCCAAATATCAAATATTCTTTTAGGGTCGGGGAACATTTTCCGCCTGAAATTCTGAAATTGCAAGAATTCCACGAAGAAAAGGGTGTGTGTGAAGAATGTTGATGAAATGTTTACTTAAAAAAAATTGGGGTCTGTGCTGTAAATCTCAAAGATTGCATGTCATATGCATTTCGTAAGGTAAGGTAAAAACAAAACCATGTCGATGATTAGTTTAATTTTATTTCAAATGCTACATTGAGATAACCCATGTCCACACACACATAAAAAAAATCAATTATATTTTTAAAAAATAAAAGAAAGAAAAAATTAGCTTTGTACAGATCTGCATCTAACTTAGTTTATTAATGTACATAAAAGAAGTATATATATATTTTTAGTTCCAACGGTATGAATATGTTTGACCCCCTATTATTTCTTTAAATTGCAATGGGCTACATGTAGCTACATTTAAGTATGATGTTTTCTCAGAGGGCAAAAGGATTCCTTTTACGGCGGCAGGAAACAAGAGACCCTGGGGCCACACCTATCATCTGCACACTGTGGTTAAGGAAAAAATCATTATCTGAATATTTGAAAAGTTTAAAGTATAAGTAGCCCTGACTGAGATGGGGGTATAATTTGTACAAAATTAAAATAACTAATGATGCTTACATTTGTTTACTATTCTTATATTTCTCCCTCAAATTTGAACTTTCATTGTGGTCCTACCATACCCCAGGGGGTCATGATTTGTACAAAGTTGAATCTACGGTATCCGAGGATGTTTCCCTATATATATATATGACAATCTTTGCTGTTCTTGAGAAAAAGATATTGAAATAATTTTCCTAAATACCAATACTCCTATGTTAAACTCTAATCGTCCATAATGGCCAAACCCTACCATCAGGGGTCATGATTTGAAAAAAAACAACTTGAACCTACACTAACGAATAATGCTTCCATAAGTATTACCGATCAAATCTTTGTTGTTCATGAGAAGAGGATTTTTTTAAATATTTTCCCTTTGCACTCCTTTATTACGAAAGCCCAGAAGGCTCATTCGAGATTCGAGTTTCCAAATACGAGATTCGAAATTCGAGATTCAAAATTCGAAATTCGAGATTCAAAATTCGAGTTTCGAGATTCAAGATCCAAACGAACCAATCAAAAGCGGGTTCAAGATTTGATTACTTCCCTTTATTATGTTTTTACTATCAAGAAATAGTTCAATATAATTATATCAAATGGGTCATTTGATTAAATTACAATGCAAGAAAAAGTGTTATATAAATTAGAAGGACATTTAAATAATTAATGGAATTTTGATCAGCAAAAAATATTTTAATTTATATTATAGATTCTCAAATATTAAATAGATTTCATATATCAGGAGTATATACATTTTTGAATTGTCTATTAAGCGTCATTTTTATGAATTTCTTCTGTTAGGAAAACTACAGGTACTTGTGGGCGGGACCCCCCCCCCCCCCCCCCCCCCCCCCCCCCGCACACTCTCTTTATGTTCAACCCAAGGGCTTATTAGAAAATTTTTTCATAAGATACATTTATTTAACTTATTCATCATGTATGCAATAACAAAAAAATTTAAAATCCCCAGAATAATCGCTCAACATCCCCCCAAATACCCACAATACATTATAAGAGAAAGATATGCCACTCCAGTCTGTTTACGTTGTACCCCCTCTGGTATTGAATGCATTTATTTTGTTTTAACTTTAAATGTCGATTCACACTGCAGGCGCAGATTCAGAATTTTTTCAAAGGGGGGGGGGGGGGGTTGAAGTATTTTTCAAAAGCGGGGGTTGAAGGCGAAAACAGTTAAAACGTACATTGTACACATACATATAGTCAAATAACTCAATAGAATATCGATACAGGGTGGAGTATGGTTTTTGAAAGTGGGACGTTGATCAATCTGGGAAAAAGAACT
>PRKT01000618.1:191728-202851 GCA_003671525.1 Saccostrea glomerata | reverse complement strand
CAAGCGTCAAAAATCGGCCGCAAACCAATTAATTGTTCCTTTAATGGTCCCTCTAGATCCGCCACTACATTTCTTCTCTTTGAGTTGTAGCGGGAAAATTCTTGGCACATTGTAAAACGTGCATTATCCTCGTCTGCTAAAGGCCAAATCTTGTAATATTCTGTAGCCTGCTAAGTCTTTTAATGAATTAACATTTAAACATATGTTTCAAAATGTTTATATATGTACATATGTACACGTCATTTTAAAATAAATACGTTTGAATGGAGAAAGTAAAATTGCATAATATACATAACGCGGTCTTTGCTTTAGACTACGCCCAACACATGTCCTAATTTTCTCCGCACCTCAAACAAATAGGATTGGATGAAATATTTACCTCATTCTTCATAAGAATTTTTAATTTTATGTTTATGATGCGTTCTTCTTTAACCTTTAGACGCTCTTTTTAATATACTACTATATAGTTAAATTGTTTTAACTCCGCAAAAACACACAGCGACTTCGAACTTTCATATCATAGAGCCGACCGCCTCCTGGCCGGTAATTAATTGACGATACAAAAATATATATACTCCTGATATATGTAATCTATTTAATATTTAAGAATCTATAATATCAATTGATATATTTTTTGCTGATCAAAAATCCATTAATTATTTAAATTTACGTCTAATATATATAACACTTTTTCTTGCATTGTAATTTAATCAAATGACCCATTTGATATAATTATATTGAATTATTTCTTGATAGTAAAAACATAATAAAGGGGAGTAATCAAATGTTGAACTCGCTTTTGATTGGTTCGTTTGGATATTGAATCTCGAAACTCGAATTTTGAATCTCGAATTTCGAATTTTGAATCTCGAATTTCGAATCTCGTATTTGGAAACTCGAATCTCGAATGAGCCTTCTGGGCTTTCGTACCTTTATAAAAACTTGATCGTTTCGATCCCCTCCAGGGGTCATGATTTGAACAAACCTGAATCTACACAACAGAAAATGATTCCACAGTAGTTTCCACATTTTTCCTGGCCCATTTCTTCTTTTTCATCGACGCAATTTACTTTCCACTTTTGAATAATTATCTTCCCTTGATGGAGGGTATGACACTTCATTTGAACAAATTTGCATTTCCTTAACCCAAGTATACTTTGTCTTAAGTATGGTTGAAATTGACTCAGAGTTTTGGAGAAGATGTCAACTTAAAAAGCTGATGAGAACGATGACGACAATATATAATGCGGACAGAGAACGGATAAATTTTTATCATAAAAGCTAACTTAAGATCTAGAGTTTGGCTCAGCTAGGGGAGCTTAAAATGCTGTAGTTGTACAATGTAGGTCTATGAATAAGACTGACATGCTATTTGCAACTTTTAAATAAGTATATAAATAATCTTCGCTTTCTGAAAAAGGTTTCTGAGTATTTAGCGAATCCCTGTGCATAAAACTATAACCTATGACCAAAGCCTTCGTTCTCAGCAAAATAAAACATAAATTGGAATGCTCTGAATATTGAAATATGAGCTAAGATATATAAAGGGAAATGCCCCTAATAAAGATAATTGATAAGAATTTATTTGTTGAAATTTACAGTTGTGGTAGCAATATTGTACATGTATATATAAAGCGACTTTAAAAAAAGACCGTCTTCATAATTCACCACCTATGTTTTGCGCATAATTCAATAATGAATTTCGTACACTTACATCAAACAAGAAGAAAATAAGCCAAGGAAAAAATAAAAGTAATACATTAGAAAAATGTTAAGAAATTAAACATTTAGATGAAATTCAATTACACAGTTATGACACGGCGAAAATTAAATATCATGACTGAGCTAAACATACGAGTATATTTTAGCATACATTACATAAGAGGATATAACCGATATAATAGGACATACAGACAATTTTGAAACTTTTTCAAAACATTTTTATCGATTATGGTTTTATGTTGTCAGCATATTCAGACATAACACTTGACTGTTTTCTAAGTTGACGCAGCTGGTGCTTCAAACCCCTATTCATTTTTATTTTCTCTTTGTAGAAACACTTCTCATCTTCTGACATATCGCACATCTGAAATGCGTTATCCGTCACCATTTCCGTTCTGCAGTTTGGACAAGTAACCTTTGTTTTTTCCTTGATCAACAGTTTGCGATGGATGTGATTGAAAAGGGAAACTGGATCTACCGAAAAAAAGTCATAAGGATAAGTTGTGCAATATGTGACAGGAACGATAAAGCACTTAAAAAGAATAATGGGTGTAAAGGATTGTAACCGATTACAATATTCATAGCCCGGTTTGTCGATATTTTTGCAGCATCGGCAGTTTTAAAATAAAAATTTCTTTGCAATTGACCAAAATATTCATTCATTGAAAGTGTGTTTCAACAATCTGATTATTACAACCCTGAAATTAATCATGGTTATAAGTAGTTGAAAATAGCTTTTACCCCATATGTATAAAGATTTAAAGGTATATAGCTTAAAAACAAGAGACGACGATAAAAATCAATCACATTGAAATGCATGTAGGAAAGCACACACTTTTAAAGACCATTTGTTTAGGTGAAGCTATTTCTTACAAGTGAAGCTATTTGTTAAAAGTGAAAAATTAAGACGCTACCGTTACACTGTACTTACTATTTACTTGTTTATACTATTTAAACAAGTTACCATGGTAATTGATTGGCCTTTTCTTTAGAAAGTTTATTACTTTATAAAAACTTCATATTCGTTGCCATGATGCTTTCAGTTGTAAATATGCATATTTTATTTGTCAATTTATTGGTACAACTCTCTTTCAATATACGAGGGGTTATCAGAAAGTTCGTGAACTGAGGCTATAAAATAAGTACTTATAAAATTTACAAGGAACATAAAACAACAAAAAATAAATGTTGAAAATTTTAGCTTGATACGTTCATTGTTTTCTAAATTATAATAAAATAAAAACGACATTATATGATCACATGGCGCCGTCGACGCTTTGTTTCATGAAGTTCGACAACGTCATTATTTTCCAATGCCCGCTTCTTCTACCTCGTACACTTATTTTGGTGAGATTCGCTGGAGCGGAGTAAGGGCCTCAACCCGTCTTGTTTTTATGACTTTACAGTGTCACGAAACAGAAGCTTTCAGTGCACATATTATTGCAAATGGAGAGATCCTAGCTTAATTGTTTTTTGAGATCAATATAGTTAATGATCAACGTCATTATTTGACGTAACAGACTTTTCAAACCTTGACTACAAATCGACATTAACTTTGCATCCCTTTTCTCTCTGAATCTATTTTGGCATTCTTAGATGTACACCAGTTTTTCAAGGTGCTAAACTTGATAGAATGTTGAAAAAGGAAACCCATCCCCCCTTTTGACGTCATTTTCAAGGCAATGTTTGTTTCGATACTCCATGTAAAATCTACAATAAAATTTCATAGAACTTCCAGAATTAGGTAAAAATTCCATATTTTATGGAACGATAGTGTCCCAACACATACATGTACCTGAATTAACGGGATTTTTGGATGTCAAATGTTCATATCAAAATCGTTTATCTTAGTTACACTAAGATGGACAAAACGTCGTTTTCGAGGTTGCGCCGCCTGGATATACCATTGCTTACAAAATCTGAACTAATTTATTTAAAAATGAAATTTATGATTTGTGGTTTATTCAATAGATAGAAAAGATTTTGATAAATATACATTTTAAAATTCATTGATGTACCTGAAGCGGTTTAAATTTTATGGCGCTAGTCCACGAACTTTTTGATATCCCCTTGTATATCTATTTTCATAACTGGTATTATTTTCAATTGTTTTACCGCCATTTTCATGCCTCCGACTCGGATTCTTTTTAGCCATCAGAGGTTCTAGAAGTTTCAGTTAGGAGTGAAGTCAAATAATAACGGAAAAGGTTTTGTGCATGTTTAACGCTGTCACCGAACTTATGCCTATTTTTCAGTTAAATCAAGATTTGTCTGAGTTATTAATCTAAGGCGTTTCATGACATTATTAAGTGTTTGCTTATAAATAACTTCATTTAATTTAGATCACCACCGTATTCCGTGTTTGCTTTTTCGAGTCTGCTTACCGGAAATAAAAGTAGACTTTTCAAATAAAGAGTTTAATTTGCAGTAAATTAATGCAAAGAAGAATAATGCAAATTAAATCATGTTCCTTTGTTTTTCACTCAAAAATATCATATATTCCATAAAATTTAATTCTGCCCCTACACATGCGTTAAAATTCAATTCGAATTAGATTCGAATAGCGTTCATACAGAGCTGATGTAAAGTAATTTAATACGAATTAAATAAATTGAATTAAACTAATTTGCATTAAATTTACATTGTAAACACCGTGCAAATTTAATTCACAGTAATCTACCTTTAATTCGAATTAAACTCTGCCAGTGAACATAACATACGCTTCAAATTAAAATCAAAGTACTGAAAGTACTGGGAAGCGCTGAGAATATTGATTTGGAATTCGTCAGAATTATTTTAATTTAAAATGTCCTGTTGTATTGAATTCTAAGCGATATTTTGACAGCGCGATAGCGCTAGGTCAAGCACAGTTGTCAAAAAGTATGTGAGTCCTGAACATGTGAACCACGTTGGGATATGAAATTCAGCAATGCCTCATGCCTTTTTTTTCAAACATCATACATTATCTATATTATTATGTCAAAAGATCAATCTATTTTACTTACAGTACTGTACAAGAAATTGCAAGAAAATATTTTTGCGTTTAAAATTATTTTCTTTCGAGATGGTAATCGAGTTTTCCGATCCAATTTAAACTCTAAATGTACATGTAGCTATATTGTCTGAAGACAATACTTTTGCTGGAAAATGTATACATTGTATTTGAAAAAATGTTAACACTTGAAAATGTCGCTAAAATTCCTCTCATTTACATGCAACACTGAAAGATGAAATCTTCTGGTGATCATATTTAATAAGAAATTCATTCTGCGTTTACAAGTTTTTCAAATTGAAGATTGGAATCATGTTTGTAACAACGTCATATGTAAATGAAATTAACATCCGTAGAATTAACACCCTTAATGTCAGAGATATATATACATTTTAGTATAAAGATATTATATTTATTTTTTGATGCTATCCTGTAACCTCTGATTTTCAACTATATGATTTATAGTGTACATGTATTTGCAGTAACATTTGTGGTGATATACAATATGTGTCACTCATTAGTAAATGATACGTTTTTGCAATCGTCATACGTTAAATCCCAAAAGTATTTTTGACTATTGTTGAAATAATTTAAAATGCTTCAGTATTTTTTGCGGACGCCTGGTGCATTTCACCATTCTTTACTTGTGTATGTATGATTTTCACTACTATGCAAAACATGTTGAGAGGAAAAACATATCTACGACATTGTTGTGCTAGTTAAAAAGGAATACTGAAAATAATTGCTCATAATATTTCTGCTATTTCAATGATTAATAATTCAAGAGTCCAAGAAAGAAAATACAGTATTAATCTCAAGTATTAATAAATCTTCATGAAGGTATTCAACATTATTTTATTCTGTTTTTATTTAGTCTTCATTAAAAATAGGCAACACAGCTGAGACACATCTTTACATAAACTATTCAGTCCTAGTCCCTACTTCAAGTATTACACCGTTTGCTTAACATTTCATCAGCCCATTTCTCTCCATTGCTAAGAACGTTAATTAAAGTTTTAGCATGTTTCGCCATATCCTGCACACTACACGCACAATTTTAGAGCACAATACATGTATTCCGAGAAATAAATTTTACTATTTGAGTGGATTCGTTGAAAACACATCCAACACATGCTCTACATGTCTGTACAGCCACAAACTGTCCTTCCTTTCGAATTATGTACAACACAAGTATAGACATTAAAAAAAACGTCCTTGAATGCATTCCAGTCTGTTACTAATTGATACTTAGATGCAAAATCAACTTCACTGATAAATCTCAGCATGGTGCAAGATGTTAATAGAAAGGCTTGTTTTAGTTACATTGCCTGAAATAATTGTCTAGAAAGAAAGAAATTAATTATAATTTATATGGATATATAGAACGTACCATATTATGTAAGTAGTACATTGTAAATCAATTTTATGTGATTTCTTTTATTGAATAACTCACTTCCAGTTTGAGATTTAAAACTTTATCAAAATCCCATCTGAGTTTAAATCATGTACCGGGTACGTATGAATATTCAATCACTACATAGCATGTACATAATAAATAATATACTGGTTCTATAATTAAGTTATTGCGCCATAGAGGCAGCAATTGTAAGCTACGAGGTACCAAATTGATGTGTGCCGACATGATTTAAATGAACTACAATGTATACAGAAGAGCATGATAAGAACTTCTCTTATCTTCTAACTGTGGAACATCCTTAAACCTTACTAATTACCTTCTATTATTAGAAATGCACGTAACGCAGCATTACACTAAAATAGCAGAAAGAGAGTCAGGGATCATATTTCCAGTTGCATATTTTTAGAATAACAAGTGGAGTTATCTAACTTGCTTATAGTGGCGCTGGATCCAGAACGGAAGTAGATTTACGCTGACAGAAAGCGCTGTGCGCTGGGCTTAGCGCTTAAAAAACGAGATACAGATAAAAAAGTTAAATGGAATGACCAAATCATAATTTAAAGAAAAATTAGTTAACATATACTCATATTTGAAATTCCTAGAAATATATTTTGACTTACCTGTTATGTGTGTACAACTGTGCATTCTAAGAGGAAAATCATTTATATCGATTTCATTTTCATCACTTTCCGAATCATTTTCAATCTCATATGGATTTTCGTCAACTTCCAATACGTCCTGGTAATGACTTTCTCGTGTTTTTGTTCTTTCGATCACATTAATGTAATCTTCGTGTTCCAAAAAGCGGGAAAACTCTGTATCATCTTGATAGAGTGTTACAGTTTTCTGGTCCACTATTTCTATGAGTTCCTTTGGCGAATTCAATGCTTCTGCGACAGCAACTTTCAATTCAGCAATACTTTGAACTCCCTATAAATGTTTTAAAAACTATTTTGTAAACCGTGTTGCAATGCTTATGATCGTAATGTTACTTATAGGAATAAATAATGACAACACTTTTGGTTGTTAGTTTTATTGTCATGTTGCAAATGATTTCAATCTGTAATTCTATATAATTTTTACTGTGTACATGCGAGTGTATTTAATCCAAATAGATTATAATTTTTTGGACAAGTTGTAAATATTTTCTAGAAAGAGAAGTAATGAGATGTACACGTAGCTAAAGAAAGTTTTGGAACGAAAAAAAAATTACCATACTAAAGTTTATTTTAAATTGTTGATTACATTTTATGGAATATGGTGATAAGGAACAGTATTCAAGCCTGAATTCCATTAAAAAAATAAATGGGGAACAGAGAAAACACGGAACTCAAAAACATTAGAGAGCATCTTAAAGTGCCACGCAGGAGTAAAAATTCTCGGTCTACCGGTGTCACATATGTTATATTTTGATTTGTTCATACAATTGTCGCGCATTGCCAATTAATCACGATCGGCGCGTTTGTTTGTGTTATGTGTGTTGAGTGAATGTTTTGAGAGATCATGTGACGTTGTTTATTTTCGTATTCATTCGTGATTCTGGTAAGGTGACATATCGTGAGCTTACTGCTGGCCAATAACTGACCGTCTTTATCTTATTAATATGCATGTTTTGATTATTACACCTTGTATAGAAGCACAGTACCCGCCAAATTCTTTGTGAGTTGCGGTAGAAGACTGTATTTGTATTATATACTGTAATATACTAAAAAAGTATTCTTTAAAATATTACTTGGATTTTATTTAACTGGATTCCTGGTAATTAAGATTTCTGTTTACTTTTATTATGATGACAATATAAATGAATTACATATTTCATTTTTATTGATTAATCCCGATAGCGAACATTCATATATTGTACGTGTTGTTCAAGTCTGATCTTAAATGTTAAGTATTTGTTTTGTGTGTGCATTGTGATGTGAGAGTGTGTTTAATTTATACTTTGTAGGTATTTTGCTCTAAGCACATCAAATAAATGTGGTTTGTTCCATACCCTGTGTTACCCGATGACACCGGTAACACACACCGCGTGACGTTACATTTTGTCGTTTTGTACATATCATCGTCAGCGACAATATTATGCAAATATTGTCACCCTTAACTTTATCTAATTTTTTTATTCACTCAATATATATTTCGTGTGAAAATTGTGGTGACTCATAGGCTATTTACAGCGAATGACAAAATAATTTGATGTAGCAAATAGCACAGACGGCTTGAATGGAGGTCACAATGTGACTCGGGTTTTCAGACAGAAGGATGGACTAATTGAAACACAGACTAGAGACAAAATGTGACAAAAAAAGCTCACTTGAGCGTTCAGCTCAGATGAGCTGAAAATGCCTTAAAGTTTACTTGTTGCCTGGACTCAAAAAAATAAATTATTAGATTGCTAACACTGCAAATAAAGGAACTGTTTATACAAACGTACGCCTTAGTCAGACCAATGATTTTTTTTAAAGTTTAAAGTGAATTTGGGCTAATCAAGATTATCTTTAACACTCAATAACCTGTAATTTAGGAAACAGCCTATGATCAGCTTGCTGTTAGTATAAAGTACTTACAAAAACAGGTTCCGAGATCAAACATTTTGTAAATTTTAATCATTACAATATATTGAGAAGGTTCATCATTTTAAAAAAAAGATATTAATACTATGACCTATCATCAGAACCCAATCACCTCTATGCCATGGAGGAATATATCTTTTGTTGTGATTGCCTAAAGATCATTTGGATAAGAAAATTCGAGGTGCAGGATATTCGGATATATACCTTGTATGTAGCAAAAGCGTTAATTGCATGTTTTGAGAAACATTCGTTACTCACACATTGCACACGTACACTATTTAGAAGTTAACCCTATGAATAACAAACATAGGCAGTGAAAATGAAAAGTGTTGTACTCAACACGTGTGTTTTACGTACGTGTTGCATGATTAACGTGCTTGACATACACAATCATTATTTTACTGCGTGATCATGTATAAAAAATAAATTCTGGAAATATGGGTTTCAAATAGTACAGTCATGTAATTTCACAAAAGATATCGAAATAGTAATTAAAAATACAAAATTACCTTCACTTTGCATTCAACACTCTTTCTTCCAGACAGAGTTTTTACTTGCATTTTTTCTGGTTTTGCTTTTCCTTCTTTTTTGCTATAAAAAATATAAACTGTTGTTTACACAAAAGAATAATTCTAAAAAATCAAAGGATTGTATTCCTGTATTTTGAGACAAAGTAGAAACGAACATTTCTTTTTTTCTTTATTACAGATTTTCATGTAGTTACGTATTTCTTTTAACATTTCTGATTAGATAAGATTTTCTATAAATACTTTGAATAAAATTACTGACCCATTTTCACTAGTACTGATTTTTTCTTTTGGTGCATATTTGGTTACGATGAATCAATAGAGATGGACAAAAAGAAATGGAGAAATATTTAATTAATTATTATCATACAGGTTCAATGCATATGGATCAATCAATCAAATATAAAAGTTTGCTACTTATGTTTACTCTTCTTCAACGTAAACGTCATAACAAAACTTCAAAATATATTCCCATTATAAAATATTAAACAAAAAGAGAAAAATGCTCATTTTTGATTTTAAGAATTATCGTCAGATTGCCTTTTAATATTCCCATTTGAAATTCATTTGATAAGTAGTAAATATAAATACTGTAGTACATATATATTTTCTCAACATATTTCACGTATTAAATGAAATAAATAAACATTTGCTCATCATTCTCATACCTGTCTTTGGTTTGGCGACAGATTGATTTCCATCTGATGATGAAGTACCACGAGCAATGCATTTATCTATTGATTTAATAATTTAGTGCATTATCAATATTGATAGTCTTTATATTAAGTAATTCATAAATTATTAATGCTTTAAAAAATATTTTGTGTATTATTTGAGTACAAGTCGTATAAATCACTTTATACAGCATATGCATTATATACGCAACCTACACGCACAAACTGAATGGAAAATTAAAGTGAAAATTACATTACAGGAATGGGAACATATGAACCTTTCTCAAATACCATCTCAGGTATGGAATCTGGTCAAAAATTATTTAGAACGGAGGGAAAAAAGAAAATGAAAGCTTATTTTATGTTGAAGATAGAATTCTCATGGACAATTTGCTCCCCCTTCTTACATGTTATTTATATTATAGGTATTTATAATTGATATTATATGTCAAGAAATAATATGTCAAGAATCAAACTCGTTTGTATCTGTGCCACAAGATATATTTAAATCAAATTATATTTGTTGATTATTTTTAAAACATTTAAAGCTTGTACATAATATTAATTTGGAAATATTTTTATCGTAAAAAATCCGATCAGTTTATCCTTAGACAAATAAACTGATCGGCAGGGAATATGTGTATGCAGTGGCATATTTTTTACCGTTGAGTTATCAATGGATTACATGACTTCTGAGATACATATTTCAATAACAGTAAAATAAGTAAAAACGATGGCAGAGATCAGGTAAATGTAATCACTGCACTGTGCGTTAGGCGCATTTTCTCGATCTGCATGCATTCATATCTAAACGACCTTTGCTGTACATGATTGACTACTGTTCAAACTATTAAAAAAATATTTACTTCTCAGAATAGTTCCGTGATAGCTTGTGTTGTATTTTTACCTTTCAAACTGTCAAACATGTATTTGGTTAATTTATTGAGTGTCTATAGAAACTTTGCTATCGGAGTTGTGTACATTTCGACAGCCAGGCTAATATTACTTAAAAAGGCTGGGTGTGGCAGCCATTTTTAGACTATTTCGATCTCCTTTAAAAGAAGAGCTCCATATAAAGATTTACAAAAATTATCAAATTTTAAAACTAAAATGTTTGAATTTTTTCTTTGCCAAATGATAGTTGACAGCTTAAGATACCGTACCTAAAAAAAAATAGTTAAATCTGGTGGTTAATTTGTGATTTATTTGTTGACCCCCCCC
>PRKT01000618.1:75807-191669 GCA_003671525.1 Saccostrea glomerata | reverse complement strand
CCGCCTCCATAAGTGAAACAAATGTACTAGAGTTTATAAGCAGGTACACGTAGCGAAAAAATGAAATGAATATGGCGGAATCGAAGAAATATGGCGGAAAAGGCGTACAGGAATGATGTAAGTCGTCCAAATATAAGAACTACCTTTCTTTAAGAGTTCATGTCAGCTTTAATATAAAAGCTGTGGTACTTCATAGTGCATACTGAGATTTTGAGTTCATCTGAGACGAAAGCGTAGAGTTCATGTCAGCTTTAACATAAAAGCTGTGGTACTTCATAGTGCATACTGTAATTTTGAGTTCATCTGAGCCGAAAGCTCAAGTAATCTTTTTTTGATCAACCGATGTTTGTCGTCAGTCTGACCGTTTCCGTTTCTACGTCTGTGAACTTTTCTTAATTTCAACTTCTTCTCAAGAGCTATTGAGCAAAGCTACGATTACTTCATATACAGTAAACTGTGCTATAGGATCGGGCTTATCTGAAAACATTAATCATATATCCACAAAAAGACAAATAATAACTTATTACAATACGGAAATACCGGTATTACACTAGATTCACATGTATGGTCATATATAAACACAAAATCAACAACGATATTCGGGTAACAAATTTATCAAGTGGACAAACTAATTATGCCTTCATTTTTCAGTTAAACAAAACAATGTAAGTAATTATGTAAATAATTTCATTCATGTGTTGAATGCTGTTTATTTTCTTATGTCTAAATGTAAGTAAGTAGATGTTCTATTTTATTGTCCAAACTGAATGTTTTGATTTTTCTCCATTTGCTGGAATTCTCCCAGGCCTTTCAAGTGTCATGTTCCATGTTATGTAATTTTCCCTAGTTTTTCATTTTCGGCTGCTTATTACGCAACTCCGAAATTTTCCATGGTCAGACCTGACCCCTTCGCAGACAATCAGCCAATCAGAGGAGTCCATCATTATCACGTGTTTTGATGCTGTCTGTAACTGACCAGTCAGCGCTGGGTCATTCTCGCTTTGTTGACGCTATCAATAACAGCAAAAAAATTGGCACATCCACCACCACCCCAGCTTTTCCCACCTTGCATTTATATGTTTTGAATTGATATATAGATTATATTTGACACATTGGCATATTTAATTTTGTAGTGCCATCTTTTTGCTGTATACCTACTGTTTTGATATTTTTTGCAAATATTGCTTATCTGTAAATTCAACATATTAATATGTATCTGTGCGATTACCTTTTGATCTGATCCCCTATCACGTGACGTATATAATTTTTCTTATTTCGTCATTTTAATAAATGAGATATTTCATCTCAACAATGGTGTCCGTTTTATTTGATTTTATTTCAGCAAAAACAGAGCTGCGGTGAGATTGTGCAGCATGAGGAAAACATAAAAACAAATTTTTTGACTTTCCTCTATACTTGTGTTTATGATTAAAAAGTAAAATCCTATATATGTCGTTTAAATGAGTAATCACTTTATCACTTACCTGAACTTGGTCCAACAGCCTCTTTTTGTACGTTTGATGATAATGGACAAGATTCATCCCATGGATCTATTCGTTTTAAAGTTTAATTAGCATAAATAGCAACATAATATAGGCTGCTTTAATAATAAATTATTGTATTTTAACTACGAATTAATGACTTTAAGTACAATACGAGGGTCTTTTAAAACGCTCGTAAAGATTTGTAATTACTACATATATGAATGATTGTATAAAACAATAATGTCAATTCGAAAGCAAGTAAAGATGTACCTACTGTAAAACGAGAAAATTTGGCGAATACGTCTTTTAGCGCAAACGCATGTGGGGATGCAATGGTGCAAATAAATTTAAGCGCTTACACTTGTCATAAAAATATACAAATGTGATATTTTGTTTTTTTAATCCTTATCCGTATTTGAATTTTTGGTTAGTCAAGCAAGGAAACACAATAGTGCTCCCGTATATAAGTAAATACTCGTCAACTTTACCGCAATGACACGGACTTGACAGTGTTAATTTTTTTTTATTTTTATTTAAAGTAAAAGAAAAGTCAGAAGTATTTACACATTCTATGCATTCATCGACAGAAAGTTTCTTGTATAAACGGTAAGCATAATCAGGTATTGTCTGCAAGGTTAATCACCATGCCTAATTGCACTGTTTACTTCGAGGCGATAGATGATTGGCACGCCAAGAAGCTAAACTTCGAAGGCGCCAGAAGAATTAGGTGACAACTATCGGGGTAACAATAGTTGATTGATTGATTGTATATTGTTTAATGTCCCTCTTGAGAATTTTCACTCATATGGAGACGTCATCGTATGCCGGTGAAGGGCTTTAAATTTTGACCTTTACTCGGCACTTAGGGTCATTGAGCAGTGAGGAATCTTTATTGTGCCAACGCCTGCCGCTGACACGGGGCCTCGGTTTTTAAAGTCTCATCCGAAGTACCCGCAACTTTCACTTCAAAGTACCGAGTGCATGGTGAAGGAACAGTTGCTACTCATTTTTTATCGACTTAGGTCAGTCTCGGCCGAGACTCGAACTCACGACCTCCCGATCAAGGAGCGAGCTCTCTACCGACTGAGCTACCGTGAACGGTGGTACATGTTGTAACAATAGCTTAATCAAATTATAATTTGGCAGAATAAACTTTCTTGATCGATCCTAAGCAGTGCTAGTGTGTTCATAAAATGCAACGACCCTTTGGCATTACGTAATCGCCGCACCTTCCGGTTTACATGTACTTATGTAAAAGCTTTGAACACACACAATAATATTTTGAAATCTGTAAGCGGAGAATTAATTTTAGCGTTCAGGGGACCTTGCGACAAAAGTGCTAAAATTAGTAGTACATGCGCCAAATATTCTCGTTTTACAGTATTCTGAAAGTATTCTGTTTTGTATTTTTGTAATTTTCAACCGTAATGAAATTCATTTAGCTGATTCATCGACTGAAAAGTCACGTTGTTGTCTTAATTTGTATGTGAATTTATTTTGACGTAAGAAATAAGAGTTTTTCATACTAAAAAAGGAAAAAGGAAACTACATTGTCAAATGATTTAAAGACGACTACATTTGAGCACATTGAGGTGGATTTATTTCCATTCATATTTAGATAGATTTCGAAACTTATAATGATCAGCTCGACGAGAAAAATTAATTCATCTATGCTCGTGCATTTCTAGTGATTCAATAAGTAGTGCAGGGCCCGAGAAATGGTACCCCTTCCCAAATTAAAGATCTCATAACTCTCTAATGGTATGCCTCTGCTCGGTAAAAGTAGTATTCCGGGATGATATAAGTACATATATAAACATATATCAATGAATAAAACACATCTTTAATTATATTTTTTTCAGTTTACCGGGAGCGTAAGACTCATCATCCTTTCTTCTTTACTTAAGTGGGAATGCTTATTCTCCACCTAGGCACTTGATCCCACCTCTGAAATTTCAGGGGACCTTGTTTATTCCCTCCTTACATATTTGTATTGTATACAGATTTTCTAATATCTTCTTCCTGCTCATTTACTAAACAATTCTAAATATAATTTTGATGATGCTCATTTACTAAAAATTCTAAAAATTGATCATAGTTGTTTTAAGATAACTTATAAAAACAAATTATAAAGTGATACTAGCTACTTCCTAATTACAAGCTTTCTCGATCAAATCACCTCATCCACAGCTTTGTAACCTACAAAGCTCAGGTTTACTTGTTTATACCTGAATTGCACACCTCGTTGTAATGAGCTTGCGGGTTTATTTGCGTAAATAATCTTCAAAATTGCATCGGGTTTTCATGAATTTGAACTGTTCGTTTATTGTCTGATTTGGGGCCAAACACAACATGAGTATAAATACCAGCAGAAATATTATGTTTAAAAACTTTAATTAGAATTCATAAAAATTACAAAGTTTGTATGCGTTTGATGGACTCATTTTGCACTTTCACAAAGAAAACTTTATCCTTAAAACTCAGAAAAGTATAAATTGTGTTGAAACATTCATAGTAGACATTGTAGAAATCGAAACAAACTGATCACTTTTCTTTTTTTTTATTATAAGTCCTTGCTCAGCGTTGTGCGCAAAGTTTATTATACTAAAAACACCCCCGAAACGTGAACTTTTGCAAACAGAGCACTAGATCTGTTATTGTTGATGTTTACTTTTCACAGCGTATGTTCAATTTAATTGTTACACTCTGCAGACGTCACTGAGCACGGCCTGGCAAAAGTGGTGAGTTAGTTTTGTTTTCTCACTTTTATACTCTAAATGTTCTTGATTATAGTTTAAATAAACAATCTTCCCAATATATTAAAAACAAAGTCTGCATTATAAAAATTTTAGAAACTAATCAATTATACTCGCCTCAAAATTTGTAGTTTCAATAATTTCCAGGAAGAAAGTGAAAGTTTTTATGCGACCAGATCCATAGACCCGAGGCGTATATTGTTTGCCCTGTATGTCTGTTTGGCTGTTTGTCTGTTTATCTGTCTATTGTCAACTTCAACCTTCGCCATTACGTTTGAATCTTGAAAGCTACTGGAGCTTCATATTTGGTATGCATACCCCAGTAATTAAGGTTTTTTTTACATGGCACCAAGATCAATGACCTAGTGACCTTGACTGTGACCTAAGTGCTGTATTAACATATACAATAATGTTATTATGCCGAAATTTCGAGAAAATATTAGCTATTCATTATACATGTAGCTTTTGAATCTGTGTCCAAGCGCTAGCACCTTTAAGGACTGTTACATAGTAAATGGCAACATATACATGTACATCATTCCATTTAATTGGAAAAGAAACAGTTGGTTAATATTTTTCTCATCGTTAAAAAAAGTCTTGATTGACGGGACTTTGTTTCATTTTAAGCTGAAGTAAATTTATTAACGTATTGAGAAACGCAAAAACGACGGATATGCGGAAGAAGAAACTACTGTAAAATTCTGAATTTCCAGTGAGTTCAGGAGAGAAGTTTGAAACTTCCGTTTGTCTGATTATGTTCTCAGAAAGAGAAACTATACACCTGAGATCAAATGTCCTTTTCAACCTCAGAAATTTCAATTTTGATACAAATTCTGACTTCCTGTAATACGGGTGTATGTCGATTTCACAAACACTGAATATTTTACAAAACAATACCTCGGGGTTTAAAATAATTATAAGAGGAAGTATTGACAACATTATAAAATTCTACTCAAGGGCTTTGGATGACAGAGCTTTTTTGTTTAATACTGAACAGGAAATACTCCTCTCTGAAAATGGCCTGGGGAAATAGTTCCTGACGCAAGTTGTTTACAAAGCTATAACAAAAAATGAATTACAATGTACTAATACCTTCCACGTTTTGTTTTTTCGTTTCTTTTTTCCTTCCTCGAATATATATTACTGTGATAGTTATAAGCGCAATCAGTAAACCAAAGCTCAGGGCTATCAATATCCAGAAAATAGGCGAGGAAAAAAGGGCAGAAGAAGCATGTTCATTTCTACAAGGATAAAGTTACTTTTTAATTTTAATTATTTAACATTTTGAAAATTTACAAATTTCTTTTTTGTTAATCGGAAAAGAAATACAAAAACATTTTAATATTACATTTATACATATCTCAAAGATATTGTCAATTAAAAAAAACATACCCATTGGTGGTTCTCTCAACTTCAGCATAACATTTTTGGTCTACAAAATAGAACGAAGAATGATTTTTAAATAAATTCACAAAAATAAATAAATAAATAAAATCTCACATACCATTTGACTTGAGAAACATGTTTCTAGAAAATGATTTCATGTGATCTAAGAAAAAACTCAAAATGTAAGTAGATTGGATGCATTTTATAGTATATTTATTATGAATGCATGTATAAATTTATGGATTCTTGGAATTTAAAAAAGGGAGCAGGGGGAAGGGGGGGGGGTTTAGGTCGACCAATATGAAAAAAAAATGTTTATGTAGAATAAGCAAAATCTTCATACAAGCTCAGGTATTAAAGTGTCCGTGCAATAAAAGTAAACGTGATTTTACCTGTATTTTGTCGCTATGTAGAATTTGAAGGCTGAAAATTTATTTAAGATACGGCCTGGGAATTCCATATTTAGAAAAAAAGATTTATTTAAATATGCTTACATTTATAAGCTTCTGTTGAATTATATCTTGGTGGACATGGAGAAACAAACTTAGTACAGTCAAGCCCAGGGTCGTTTATTATTCTCTTCTCTTGTATACTAAACCGTGCACAATATCCTGCAATGGAAATGTCTCTAGGTTCGTGTAAAACATAAACTAAATTTGAAAGAAAATATCAATACACTGTAATAGCCTCTTTTCGGTTCATTAATAACGTATGTATCATTACGAATCCAGTTCTAATTTTATGTACCAATATTCTTAAATTCTAGTTATTGTTATCCCGTATCTATCAAAATGGCATAATAACTTTGCTCTCTGTCCGTTAGTTCTTCAGATCGATTCATACATTCACACACACAATTAGAATTCTCAAAATCCTAAATAGATCAAAATATTTGGTAATTCTTATACAAATTGAATTTTCTAATTTCATTGATTTTAAGACTATGTAATCTTTGTATATTTTTCTCTTTTTTACATTTTGCAAAGAATGATCGTAAAACTTGATATTCGAAAAATGGGGGAATACTTGTTCAAAAAATTATTATGCAAAATCTTAGTGGTCATCATTATCATTATTAACCATGATATAATATGTTTTTTTAATTAATATTGAAGAAAATTTTGAAAAAAATGGCATGTACACTGTTAACAGAAAATTATTTTGAAAAATGTTCGAAATTCGAATTTGAGATTTTTTTTTCTGAAGACCGCGATCAGATTCAACATCAATTTGTAAATATTTTCTTAGGGAAATCTTCAAAAAATCTCCTTGCAAATGAATAGTTTTGCTTTTTATGAGTTTTTCTTTAAATATGATGTATTTTGGTACATATCTAAAAACACGAGATTATACTTTTTGATGCTAAATTTTGGCTGTCTTATGTAAAGGTATTTGCCTCGAAACAGGTTATATGAAAATAAGTATTCATAGGCACGTGTCTAAGTGGATTTTATTTAGTTTAAGATATATTTATGTAAAATAAATATTTGTTCGACAAAATTTTCTGAAAGTCTGAACCTACCTTTATGTAATCTATAAAATGTCATACATGTACCTGTCATAAACCACTTAGGAGCGCAGACTTCAAGAAGTCTTGTTGCATCTGCATTAAGAATGCAGTGATAGGAAAATGCATCTGCTGATGTGCAGTTTTGATGACGTGCCAGAAATTCACACCCCTTTTCTTTGGCCCTCTCATTCCATTCCATCTCAGACTGAGGACAAAGCGTTACGTGTCGTAAAGTCGAAATCGATACTGGACATGTTAGGGGCAGAGCAATTACCTGTTATAAAGTAACACATAGTGTTAAATATAGAAAAAAATATAGTTCTCTTTAAAGCTTAATTTTCTTTACCCGTAAGAACCAAGGTATTATTTTCTAGTATTATTAATAATATTAGTAGTATTACATGTAGTAGTATTAAAAGTAAAAGTGTACGTTTTTACATACGAGTAACAGTATATTCTATATATAAAAAATAATCATTGAGATTCAACCCATAAATTTTTTAATTGAGTCTCAGTACTAGTAACTACAGGTAACCGTACGTTTGGTAGCGTCGTGAGTCCAAGTCTCAGCTGTGACGGATCTAAGTCATTAAAAGAACATAGGCACTTTGAAGTCAAAGTTGTGGGTCCTTCTGCTTAGACCTTAAAACCGAGGCCCAATGTCTCGACAGGCTTAGGGATTAAAATGTTATCTCACTGAACAATGACACTAAATGCTTACTAAAGGTCAAAATTTGAAACCACCCTTATAAGCTTCACCAGATTATGGTGACGTCTCTATCCGAGTGATAAAAGTATTGAAGTAAAACAAAATACAATCAATCTTCACCTGTAAGAATTGCTAGATATAAAAAAAATATTGGCGTGAAAGTTTCTTCAATCCTGATTAACACTACTACTTAAAAAACCATTCTATTGTTTTTTAAAGATAACATAAAAAAGGATGACATAACTTCGTATTTTTATGAAGGTTGAAGGGAATAGGGCTAAAAGGGGAGAAGGGGTGCTTTTTCGAATTATCTGTAACCGTTATATTAAAACCTAACCCGATTCAATTCGTAAAAGGATTGTCCGCCATTTTAGGTCGGACTCTTGCTATACTAGTATATGAGACTTCTAAATAAAGGACCTGTCAGACCTAGTCATTGTTAAGTGTAATCACCAGTTTAGACGACGTATGCAATACATCACCTGGCAGCAGATATATATATATTTCTTCTCTTATGCAGGAAAGTGAGATACCGAAGAAATAATTGACAAGTACAAGTCAATGCAGTAAAGAAATAAACACAAATACACGTCATAGCAATAAAATGTAAACAAAGGTAACTCAAGATTACCAGTTCAAACACGAGTCGCCATTCTGCGCTAACACATGTACATGTACCTGTGACAATAAAGCAATCAGTTGTACATGTTGTAACAAATGCGAACAGTTTACACCGGACTGCTGATATCGTAAAAAGTATTTTGAAAATGGTTTTTACTTATTTAAGAGTTGTGTTCAGCTTTAAGCACTAGCAATAATACATGTAAAATATATAAAAGTAAAAAGTAATAATATAAAAAGTAACAATATAAAAAGTAAAGATTCATAATAAAGCTGTATTACTTGTTAAAACACGATACAGGAAGTTCAAAAAATACTCTTACATTTTCATTCAGCAAAAGAAGACATGGAGTAATTGATGCTAATAGAGAAAACACATGTACCGTCATCTCTCTGCAAGTCAATTCTAAAAAGAAAAAAAAAACTTTTAATTTTAGAGATGCATAAGATTGATAAGTGCAATCTATCTTACAGTCTTTCTTTATAAATTAAAATAAGGCCAAAAGAGGGAAAGCAAAAATATTCCAGTTTACCAATTTTTATACTCTTTCTTATTTGTTTATCTGTGATCACTCAGTTTTTATGAAACATATGTAGATAACAAACAGTATTCAAGATCAGAAGTCTATAAAACAATACATAACAGGAGCAGAGCAAACACGAACCTCCAAAATATCAAGCACATAAAAATCATTCAATGTTTAAGATTACGTGTAACCCAATTACCCGAATGTGCAATATATGTTAAAGCAGTTGCCTTTTTTCTTGAAAAAAAAAAATACTAAAACATTATGCAATTCGTATAAGTTCTTAGCTAAATCCTGTCTCATTCGTCATTTCAATTTGATATACGATTTTCAACATCATGAATCAAAATATTTTGAAATGTAGTAGTTCTGGTAAAAGACAGTTCTTTCTCGGGCTACACAATGAATACAGACCACAATTGTCTATTATAGATATGAGAAGTCACTTTTATAGCCAAAGCGATCCTAATACCCAGTAAATAAATGCAGATGAGAACAAAACGGACTGGATTGCATTTAACCTTCTCTTCCAATATAAAATTAGCTGTTAGATTTTCATATTTCATGCTCAAGAAAAATACAAATTTTAACAGCAATAAATCATGTTAGAAATTATAATTAAAACGACTAAATACTGTAGATTGGCAAATATTCACGGCGGTTTAAATTTCGCTATATTCGCGATTAATCTCATTTCCCCTCGAAATTAAACCTATCGTGAATGTTATTATTTGTTTTTAAAAACATTTATATGCTTATACGAAATTTGAATGAATTCTTGCGGCGTGAAATTAAAACAATCGCAATTGTTACTTTTTGATATGTCGTGAAATTTTAACAACGCGGAATTAAAACGGCTTACAGTATATTTTGCGTTCTATGTCATGGACGTGCCATCGTTTTTGAAAATGGTGAAGGTTGGGGGGTATGTGGAGAAAAAACTTCAACTTTCCGGACAAAATCTAACAAGCAAAACAAGAGGCTAAATGGCCTTTAAGGTCACAAGTGAGCGACTTCCCAACTATTGAATTAGGTTCGTATTTATAACCAGAGGCCATGGCATTCACAGTTTTGAAAGAGGCACCATTGTTCATCTAAACTATACACTGAGCAATCTTAGATTGATTACATATTAACCAGAGGCAGAATAGGGAAAATGAATGCATTTCAACTGATCAGTTATAATAAGCAACAATCAGTCGTGTCGCCACCCCACAGGAACACCATGACCCTGAGGCCGCACAATTTACAATTTTTGAAATGGCATGCACCCTCGGTCTTCATTAAAGTTTGTATAATACATGTACCAAAAAGCAGATTTTTAAGCATTAATTCATTTTCAGTTTAAAATCATAAGCCATCCCCTCTATGATACCCCTGACCCCGGGTCCATGACATTTGGAAGAAGAAACCTTGCTCTCATATCTATGTAGTTACGTAGTGTATCTACTAAATATCCAGGAGCAAAAGAGAAGTTTTAAAAAGTTTTTGCATTTTCACTGAAAAGTGAATGAAACCTCCCCATAAACACCAGAATCTCTGGTCTTTTGACCGTAAAATTCATAACTCGGAAGAGGCATCCTTGAAAATCATAAGTATGTTATGCAGTTAGTTTGTTTAAACCCAGACGCAGAGGATTATATTTTAAATAATTGATGCCTCTTTACGAGATAATCAAGAGAGACCAATTCTTACACTAAAAAACCTGGCACCGTGGCCATGAAATTCACAATGTCGGAAGAGGCACCTTTACGCTTCATAACTATGTATAATTCGGAAGACCGATTCTTACACCAAAAAACCTGGCACCAGGGCCATGAAATTCGCAATGTCGGAAGAGAAGATTTTCCATTAATGCATTTTCACAATAAAATAAAAAAGCCCCGCCCTTATACCTGAAAACCTTTCACCCAGCGGACATGAAGTTCACAGTTTTAAAAGAGGCACCCTTGCTCAACATAATTTTACATAAAGTTTTTATATTTTTATATTTTACATAAAGTTGGTTTGTTACTAGCGAGGAGAAAATATTTTCAAAGGAGTAACGCTTTTTCACTATATAGTCCCAGAATAGTATTAGTACCCTTGACCCACGGGCTATGAATTTCAAAATTTTTGTAGAAGACTCAATGTGCATTACAATCATGCCAACAGTTTGAATACTTGATGTCCAGATGCTCAAATGTTTAAGGACGTCGTACGACTACGGACGAAAACAGATAGCAATAGGTCACTTGAGTTTACTAAGGTGATCTTAAAATGATAATAAACCAAATTCGAAAATCCTACTTCAAGGGGGATGTTTTTACTTATTTAAGTACCATTGTTTTAATTCATACCTCTACACTCCGAAATTCCCTTAATTGTACACAATAAGTGGAGGGGGTTACATGACTTTCAATGAACATTTTTATAAATGTGGAATAAATGTGGGAGAAAGCCCCCCCCCCCCCAATCCTTCAATGCTACGTGTCTGTATACTTAACAAATACCTTTGAAAAAAAGATAATTATGGACAGCATTAAAATCTAAGCCCCACTCCACCCGCTTCTCTCCCTAAAAAAAGAAAATCGCATTACCTTTGTGAATTTTAATTGCCGTATGGAACAGAAAAGATTATTATGTGCTTTGTGAAGTATGCTTGCTCTGGCTGGGTATTTTTATTCTAAATTGCGCACGCAGTATTCACTCATAAGTGTCTTTTTGTTAAGTGTTCCATATCGGTAAAAAGTTTTATTTAAAAAAAATGTGTTATACCTAGGGATGTCAACGAATATTCGAATATTCATTCGATGAGTTGATATTCGAATATAAATTTGAGATTCGAATATTCGTTTTTCAGTATACAAGCATTAAAAAGAGAGAAAACCTGGAAAGTTTAATTAGAAATTGAATCAAGTTTGTACAAAATTGAAAAAAAAACACCCCTCTTGGATTACCTTAAAGGTGTGTATCTATTAGCCTAAGAGTAATTTATTTATTTGTTCACTTAATTAATGGTATAATACTTTCCAGAACTAACAATCAGAGTGTATTGTTGTAAGTACCCAGTTTTACAGTAAACACACAGACTTCTTGTTTATGTATATATCATTGAAAATCATTATCAGGATATTATAATTAGCAAAAAGTAATTGCTTTTAATATTTCACCGTTAGATAATTGTTCTGCTTGGTATAAATTTGTAGGAGTTATCAGTGTAGACTTTAGTAAGACGATCAATTAATCTAGAATATATTAAAGAATCTTTTGAATGTTCAAAAATCAATCATTACATTTTGGATGTATACTTTTAAATTATTTTAAAAAATATAAATAACTGTATTGCATTTTCCGAACTCTACACGAGATTTTATTCTAAAATAATGGCAAAAAACCTACACTGCTTGACAGGAGAGTGAAGATTTATATTTAATAATGGAAAATGTGTTTATTTTATCGAATATTCGAATATATTCGAATACTCCTATCGAATATTCGAATATCAATTATTGACAATTTTGACATCCCTAGTTATACCCTATTGAAATAAACGAGAAGGAATGCTTTCAAAATGGTTACCCGGATAAGAATATAAGGATAAAGGGGTATTTACAGAGAGAGTTTATTTAATTTCAAATAAATTTTTTTAAGACAAGCTGATAATAGAACTGTTTTTGTCCCCTGCAGAGCAGAGCAGTACTAAGGGATCACTTTACTCTGCGTCTGTCAATCTAAAAAGTTGTTTGTCTGTTTATATAGTTGCCTGTGACACCATATAACTCGAGAATGGTCAGGAAAATGGATTTGATATTTTGCCTGACTTTATGGCTTTACAAGTAAATTTCCATGGTCACAGACTTCATGTAATGACCTCGACCTTTGATATGCTTGGTAGAAGACTCAATGCACATTACATTCATGCCAATTTTAACAGTTTGAATACTTGATCATGATGTCCAAATGTTCATATGATAACGGACGAAAACAGATAGAAATAGGTCAACTGATGATGAGATCACAAACTAAAGTCAATTCTCGAAATATCGCCGTTCGATTCATTGCCATTTTCGCAATACCGCCATGATTTCCCAAGAACGCGTTTCCTGTTATATATAATTCTCTTTATAACGCCAAATGCACATACCCCCATTCGCTACCCTATTTTCAAAACAAACATCCTTTTAAAAGCGTCAATTATCTCGATAAAACCGCCTCAGGTGCATTTGGTCATTGGTTGACATTATCCATGTTTTAAAGTATGCAAAGCCAGACGAGGTATATGCAATTAATCAATTATATAAGACTTAATTTTACGTAAAGTGTTCTACTAATTTTGTTTTCTGTTTAATAAAAATCATTTTGTCACGGCTTCGCCAGGAAAGCGGTCTTTGTTAAAGAACACCTATAACGATATTATTATGACGATCCCGAATTTAAACAATGCACACTTTGCTTAAAAATAATAATGCGGTAAAAATTGAGAACTTTTCATTAACTATAATGCCATAAATAGTGAATATATTGAAGAATTCATTTTATGTACTATGTTTTTTAATAAATGTCAGATGCGCAGATTTACATGCATACACATGTAAGTGTCTTTATTTCATAACTGCATACTGTATTTTGTTCTAGCGGAATTGTACATATAAAAATTACTTGAAGTATTTTCAAATTTAGAAAAATGATTTCATATAAAAGAAGACCGAAAAACATTCTCATTACCTTTCCAAATTTTAACTTCCGTAAGTAGCAGATCAAATCAGTTTGTGTTTTTAAAGTAAGCTTGCTCTGCTCGGGTATTTCTATTCTAAGTTGCGCACGCAGCATGCACTCTTTTTGTTCAGTGTTCCATTTTGGTAGAAAAAAATTGTTCAAATAAACTTTTTGTGTTATATTTCCTTTAGTATAAAACAAACATAGAATGCTTTAAAATCAGTTACTCGGATAAAAAGATAAAGATAAAAGGGATATTCATAGCGACGGTTCATTTAATCGCACAAAACGCCTTCAGAGACACAGATCCTCGCTTTTTATGTCTTATCCAAAGGATCTGCAGCTAAAAGATTCAGCGCTTGATAAACAAATACTCCTATATAGTTTCATCGACAGAGGTCAGTGGGGTCCGTGACTTGAACGCACAACCTTCCGATTTCGGAGACAGCGTTTCTACAACCGAGCTACCGTAACGGCTGTTATTTATTTTTTTTTTTTACAATTTTTTTTTTTTTTACAAATTTAAGAAATTCCAAATATTGACCAAAAACATTTTTATCACACTTTTAAATAAAAATTAAAAAATAAACTTTAAATAAGATTAGACACTTGGAAAGAAGCAGATGAAGATTTTTAAGATAGATATAAATAATAATAATAAAGAGATGATAAAGGTATCGATGTAAGAATAAATACATTATATTTGCTGCCTTGAATGTGTTTGTGTGTATTAATATACATACATACTATATGTATAATTTTACTTTCAGTTACTAGGAATGTGTAATTCTTGTGTTAAAATATATATTTATGTAAACCTCAGTATCAAATTGTCATTAACAGACTGTTCATTACATGTATGGTGTGTTGGGACACACTGATGCGGAGGTATGTCACAAAGTTACGAATTGTGACCACTGGTCATTATTATTTATTCTGCCACGATCATTGCCGAGATCAAAGAAATGCTGCGGACTTTATTCTTCAATACTATTGTATATCATGAACGGCATACAAAATTAACAGATCAAAAACACGTATCAATCCTGAACGATTAAAATAAATGTTTGACTCTAAAAATGAAATGCCTATTCCGACACATCGATGTGACGTCTTTCTGTGTCAAACATTTCGAAGGGCGGCTCGTGCCTCACACACTAACCTCGAACGTCAAAGGCGTTCTACTATCTTGATTACTCAGTCATGTTATCTTATTTGAATATCATTCGAATTTTATATTTTTTAAATCCGAATTACTTTGAGGCACTCCCAACGATGTGTTATTGCCTTTTAGGACACCTAACATATGAGTAGTACTGTAGGTAAAAGCAATTTACATCGTGTTGTTAAAAGCAATTTACATTGCAGGATTAGACAAATTAACAAGCCCTTTAAAGAACGTTATGCTGAGCGAAATATGACATGAGTGACAAGGCAGTTTCCGGCGGAGATATGTATCGATCGGATGCGTATTACTCCATGTATCATATCCAAAGTTTGAATGGAGCGTAGCGGAGTCAGCCTAAGATTGCCTATTGGAGTAGAAACACTGCAAATTGCATAAAGTGGGTTTATCTAGGAAATAAACAACAAAGATTAAAAGGTCTCTGGGAAATGAACTTTAAGTTGATCACGTACCAACTAAAAGTTCATTTACCAGTGAACTTTTAAACATTGTTGTTTATAATTTACATTTACATTTGAGGTGAATTCCGAATAAAACTGTGCTTATTACATGAACGGGCCACCGTATTGCTATGTTGTGATGCGCAGTGAAGTTGTTTGGTTTGAAAGTTCGTGTCGCTCCAACATTTGAATATTTACAATGATGTTCAGCTTTCCAGCTAAGAAATTCTGTTTTTATAATGAATAATGAATTTACAAGAACAATGATTCCCACTGGGAATAATCTTACTAATTTTGATTTTTTAATATATTTGAAGTCAAAAGCGGTGATATTCTCCTTTTTATTGAACATATGTTCTCTTCAATAGGTTCATCTAAGAAAGAATAATGCAAATGTAGATATATATTATTAGTTTCACAGTCAGTTAGTGACCTAATACGGATTCATACAAGGTTTGAAATGGAAATCCGTATTGGGCGAGTGAATGAATGGTAGTTGATTGTATGCTAAAACTTAATCGCTAAAGTTCTGCACCTAATTCTGACTGATGTATCAGTTACATTTTTATACCTGTTATAGAAATTCTTTGTTGATTTTCAACACTTGCCGACCGAACTAAATGCAAAATCAAAATTTATAAACAGCACAATTCTTCTAGCACTCACCAATATCAAAATCGATGAATAGAAAATATCATTCCACATTTCGTTTCAGGGCTTGCAAGATTTCAAAATGCACATTATGAAGTGAAATCTAGACAGTCAGATAATATTTTTTAATTGGATTGTACATGCATACTTTATAAATAAACAATAAAATGATATTATTAAGAGTTTAACGATCAATTCGGTTTGTAACTATCAAATTCTACCCGAGAATGCCAGTTTTCCTGGCACGTACAAAAACGTTAAAAAAGCCTGGTAATGCCAGATATGTTGGATATCAATTCCAAAAAAATCAGAGTAAAAATGTTCGAAAGCAAAACAAACACACAGAATATTGTCAGTCCGTGCCGTTGTGGTGAGCAGATTTTAACGATTGAATGCACCCTGTTTACAAAACTAGCTTTGTACAATTCACAGATGTGATTTTTTTTAGAATATATTTTCTATATTTGTCACAATTGATTGAAAGAATTCATTAAAAATAAATGAATAAATATTTCAGAACCAGCATAATAAATTTCACTGCAAAAACAGCTTTGCGTTCAACCATCATGGAAAAATAGCAATCTAGCTAAAATTAACAGTATTGTATACAGTTCAAAAGGGAAAAAAAATATCAATTTCAACCCTTTAACGGCAAAATATAAATCCTAGCTTAATCCTACTTGAATGGAATTGAATTGCATTTTTTCATTTAATATAGCTCAATTATCAACATAGAATCCAAATTTAATGTTAGAACTTAAAAATGATGCAGAATTTTAGAAATAAGCATCCAGAGCAGATTCTGCTCAAAATCTCAGGATCGAACCACCTTAAAATATCACAGTTGGGGAAATTTCAATTCATATTTATTTTGAAGAACTAATGAACATTTTTTTAAACTAAAAAAAGCATAATTTAAAAACATATGTATGTAAATCAATGTATTCTAAAACCGTTCCAGGATAGTTTAAAGCAATGTTGTTAAGGTTTCGCTATTATGTTGCCTTAATTTTATTTTTTAATAATTCTAACAAAAATGTTCTACATATACATATAATTTTAGACAATCATGACAAGTGACTTAAATACATTATGAAATTGAGGCTGAAGAATATCTAGGGGGAAATGGTTTTCAATGTACAAATGTAGCTTTTATGAGTATATTGCATGACGTGTGGTGCAAAATAATACAGAAACTACGGATTATGGGAGAATTTAACTTAACGACGCAGCATTTAATAAATAAATTTGATAGATCTTGGCAACAGGGCATCACTTCTCATTTCTAAAATTAGTCGGCCAGTAGCGGTCTTTTTTGCACGCGAGAGAAATAAAAACAGAAATACCCCGGTACCGTTGTACCACAGGTATCATAGAACAGGACTATACGCTGATCATGTCTTTGTTCTGAAACTTTGCGACTTCATTTCCAGTTCTCCACAGAAAAAAATTATTTTGAAAAAATCCATTTTCTTAATTCGTTTTAGCATTACGAACAATCCGCTGAAACCGTTTCAGGACAACACGCAATAGTTTAAGGCATTTTGTATAAAATTCAGATAAGTCATCGTTTTTTACATTCTAATGAAGATATTTGCAATATCTTAAAGTATGTAAAATATGTAAAAAAAAAATCTCACTAAGAATTGTGTGAATGTGTAAAAATTTAGTTTAGAAAAGTTATCGGTACTTATATTTATTGTATACATTGTCAAATAAAACTAGAGGTACTCTTAGCAATGAACTTACTAAATGACACCCCTTCCTCCCGTATGTATAAAATGACCATGTTTAGGTAAGTGAACACAAAATCTGTGTCCGATCAAAAAGTAAAATACAAGGAGCATATTCGTAGTATTAAATAAAGATTCTGCAAAAGTTTCATCAAATTTCATTCTGTGGTATGTGAGGAGTTGCGGATAAGAGATTGGTACCCCAAAGCACAACAGACAGACGGACGAACGTACAGCTAGACGGACGTACAGACGGACAGACATACCGATAATTATATACCCTCCCGCTTTTCAATCGGGGGGTATTACAATTGTATAATTTTTGTTCGTTGATATTTGTAGTAATATTTCGTGTTCATTTCTGCATGCATATGTAATTTGTTGACAACAGCCTATTAGACGTGTATTTGAGTACTAGTAACAGTTTCCTACAAAAGGATAGCATGACATACTAGTATTTGCAAACAGCTGAAAATGAATCGTAAAGATAATAAGCTATTTTTGTCGTAAATCAGGAAATATATGCACGGATTTCAAAGCTCTTCAGACACAAATGAAAGCTAAATATACGTCTTTTTCCTTATCCGCAGCATTGTATTAATTCAAGTATTTCCAGTCCTAACGCCCTGTTAATTTACATGTATAAGTTTAAGTACAACAGTTTTCACTAAAAATAGTTTAATGAAACTGAAAATCCAAATCTTTATAAAGATTCTTGATTAGACGCCTAGTGTCTGACATATATTTATCTTATATCAGCTTGAAAAAAAATCACATTTGTGGGTACACATTTTTACGAGTTCTTGAAACACTAAATAATATAATAATAAATAATATAAATAATAATAAATAATATTTTCCTTATGAACATCTTTAACAAAGGTTAATTCATATTTAAAACATTGTTGTGAAGTCACGCCATATGTTGTTGCCGTTTAAAACTTGATCCATAGCTATCCGATAATAATAATCCCCATTTCAATAATAAATAATCGAATGGCAGTGATAACAAAATCTAATAGTATTTTAAAAATAATATTAATATTATTTGTCCAAAAACAAAAAAAAGACTTTAGAAACAATTTAAATGCAAATAAATTCTGTCACTGCTAAGCAGCAATTAAATATATAAAGAAGAAAGTCGAGTTTTAATATGCCTCAATGGTGATTGATTGTGTGTTGTAAAACGTCCTTTTTGATATTTTTTCATGCATGTAAAGACGCCACCTCCTGCCGTTTAGAGTTACAATTTTTGACCTCTACTCGGCACTCAGGGTCATTGAGCAGAGAGGGTTCTTATTAATGAAAGCACCTTCTGCGAGAAGGAACTTCGCTTTATACGGTTTCACCCGAAGAACCGGTCTCCACGTCTCACAGTTTGAACTGTATTGCAACGTAAGGGTAAAGTCCTTTACTTCGCATCTCTAAAGACGCTCTAACAGCTATGCCACTTTCAATTAAGCTTCATATTTAGTTTTTTCGATACTGACCTTTTAATTATAATTGTTAGATATTTTTTTTCTACCATTAACTTTTTCCGTTTCATTTCGTTTACGAAAAGGAGCCGGATGATCACATCTCCATGTTACACCTGATCCTACCTGTGAATTTTGAGATGCGTGTTTGCTCCGCTCAGAATTTGCATTGTGTCATAAGACTTTCGAGACTGAATATGTAATTTTCATCACAGCAAGAAGTTGAATTGATGTCAGAAATACACAATTTTATTTAAATTAAAGAAATCCTTGAAAAAGTTTTCAGTTTCTAAAATATACACCGTGCCAAATATAGGGTGAACTTATTTTTATCCTACTTAGTACCTAAAATGTAATAATCAATGTAAATAATTTCAATGTTTTTTATATAACACGATGACGTCATACATGTATTTGCCACGGCAACTCGGATATGGGATGTTTTTCTAGATGTGTCGAAATCAAAATATCTTTAATTAGCAAATCTCGTTTTGTTGAAAAACGCAATTACTATTCTGTTTTGCAAATCATATCAGTTTATAAACAAGATGTGTTAGTAAAATACCGATGCTCCGGTGTAGCAGCTTATTGCGAGGGTGGAGGTTTCTCAATTGCAATTCAGACACCAAGGTCAAGATCAAAAGATCGAAATTGTTGAAATCCAGAGAGGGTCTTTTAGCAAGAACCGTTCACGGTAGCTCAGTTGGTAGAGCGCTCGCTTCTTGATCGGAAGGTCGTTAGTTCGTATCTCGGCCGCGACTGACCTAGTCGTAAAAATTAGTAGCAACTGTTCCTTCGCCATGCACTCGGCATTTTGAAGTGATAGTTGCGGGTCCTTCGGATCAGACCTTAAAAACCGAGGCCCAGTGTCAGCGGCAGGCTTTGACACGATAAAGATCCTTCCTTGGTCAATGGCCCTGAGTGCCGAGTAAAGGTCAAAATTTGAAGCCCTTCACTGGCATACAGTGACGTCTCCATATGAGTGAAAAATTCTCAAGAGGAACGTTAAACAATAAACAATCAATCAATCTTTTACCAAAGATTAAACCTGTGAAAAATAAAAGTCATAGCCCCATTTACGCAAAAGTTATGGCCAGGTTAAAGTTTTTACGCACGAACAGACAAACATTCAGACAGAGATAACGAAAGAACTATAAACCCCCTAGTAGTCGATTACAGGGACGTAACAATACCTTATATGATTAACTTATAAAATAAATTTGTGTTGTAAAACATAATAAATGATAAATTCTGTTTAAAAATATCAGATGGTAATAAAAATTACTTTACAGTGAAAGATGTTCTAATAATTCAAATCTGTTGCATAGTTAAGGTTCCAACAAAGAAAATATTAAATGCTGTCACTCATCCAAAGTTAGATAAGAAATAACTAAATAAACGATTCATGCTCATACTTGTATACATTTTATGTGACCAAGACACATTAAAAACCTATATAGAATGAAAACTTTTTGCAATAAAAAATTTTCCCTGACAACATAGTATTGCATGATATAAAGGTTGTATGAATTGCAAAATGTTTCGAAATTTTCAGAAATGGGTTTACGTTAGAACCCTTGGCGAAGAAATGAAATATGAGCCCCTCCTTCCCTCCCTTTCTTACCCCCTCCCCCACCACAACCCACATTATCTTCATAATGAAATTTCGCATCTTGGGTCAGCGGCAGAACTCTATGCAAAGATGATATAACTTTTGCCAAATGCCTGGACAATTTCATGCTACTTAAAAATTCAATCTAACGAAGTCCAATATTTACAGACGTAATTATAAGATCATATATTACTGAGTATTCAAAACCCTGCTATCTGATCAATTCAATAAATCTCGAGGATGAAATTAAATAAAAAGAACGTGTAAGCATTAGAATTAATAAAGTTTCCTTATTCCAGTCAGTATATTGAAAGATTAAGCGGAGAATAATACTTTACCCTGAAAGTTGACAAATTGTGTCCGTATTGCCAAGGGATGCATTCAGTCTGAAAGGATTGAATGTATTATCTAATTGGTCTGTCTTGTGTTAAAAGGTAAAGCAAGATTGCATGCAATGCATACAAAACTGTATGCGAGACATTTATGAATTATATACATGTATTATATTCTAGAGTTGTCCCAAAAAAGCGTAGACAGGGAACAGTTTTCTTTTTCTCTTTGCTAAATAAAATTTCTTTTCTTTACTTAGCAAAAAGTAACATTTTTATGATCGTGCATTTCAAGTTTCATAACAATACAACATTTAATAAGAAAATAATAAAAAAAATAAAGAAACCATGTATGTGCACATCGGCGCACGAAAGCAAGCGTAATTTATGTCTCTCATAACATAATGATTTCTTTCTGCTTCACATGCGTCAATTAACACCGAAATGAATATTTTGAAATAATTTTTTAAAGCATTAGTGAAAAACAACTCTTGACTAATGGATTTTTTAAATTTTTCCTTCTGTCCGTTTTTTAAGCAGATTCAAATTTTAGACAAAATTGAAAGAGCACCTAACATTTAAGGCAGCAGAGAATACACATCATGTCCTAGAATGATCCCAACTATCTGCGTTAAACAAATAGTGCTCTACTTTTTAGATGCAGTAACTTTTTTTCGATATAGAGGAAAAACTATCATTGAATCTCATGCCATTTAAAACAACTTCTCAACTAAAATCTAGTGTGTACGTTTTGTCCTTCCTGTACTTCTATTTCCCGTCTCTGATGTAAAACAAAAAATACCAAAAAAAAACAATTTATAATATTTTATGCCTTTGACGACGCCATTTTCATCAATCTGAATTCCAACAACTCTCTAAAAACCAAGACACTTTTCTAAATGTTCTATATATGAAAATTAGACATATCATTAAAATTTTGATTCTGGTATCACTGATGCAACTTCAAGTTCAATCTTTTACATAGAACCAAAGAAATAAAAGCAAATGTAAAAGTTATATGCATAAATAATTCCAAAATAGTTCGTGAGCCGACAGACCATATCAGACTTCATATAATGCGTCCTAATACCATTAATTTGAAAGATATATACTTCATAATTTTCAATTTTTAAGAACTTTGAATGTATTATGCCTTTGCAAAAGAACACAAAAGTTCCTTTTTGTCCCTTTTGGCATTGTGAATTCTTGGTAAACTGAAACTGCTTAGTTTTAGTTTACAATGCATTGAATATTACATGTACTTAGATCTTTGGTGACTTCATATCTATAAAAATGACGCAATTTTCTGGCTATTCAATGCAGTATAACGTCGTGAAATGCGTCAATTTTCTCATATTCTGAAAAAAGTATACATAAAAGGCAAAGGAGTATATATGATAAGAGCCAATTTTGGCCCCCTAAAAATTAACATTTTAGAATGACATTCAAATATGTTTAATTGATATTTATTTTGTAGAAGAGATTATATTAGAAATATTTCCAATATATTTTTCACATTTATATGCACTCATTAGCTCTAAATGACATCAGAAATAATGCTATTTTTGCTATCTAACAAAAAAGCCAAAAATATGCCTTTTTCTTGATCTGTTTACTTATGGGAAACATAGAGCGCATTGTAGAACATACATGATTTTTCTGTCACTAATCAGTATTGGATAGACACATCTTTGGTAAAAATAAAAATCTTGTTCTAGGCTGCGCTCTATATTTTCTGGAAGAAAAACTGCTTGAAAATAAGCAGTTTTATACAAAATATGCTAAAATGGCGGGAAAACGTTATTTTTATGACGTCATATTTCTAAAATAACGGCATTTAAATCTAGTAAATGATAGAACGGATCCTGAGGATTACAAGACGTGTTTTATTGTTAAGATCAGAGGGTGCGCTAATATTATTTTTCCTCTCTAAACGTACTTAAACATACCTGTTTACATTAAAATTCAAGAACATAGCAGTTCCACAAAGCCTGTGTTCAAAGACCTGGTGTTTAAGGGGAAAATTTTAATAGGAAAGAAAGAACTCAGTCTCTACTTTATGTTGATGTTTAAAATGGAGCATAAAATGTAAGTCAATAAATTGGTATATCTACAGGGCCGTTTTATGCATAAAGTGAATCGAGCTCTTTAGTTAGTATTGGTTGTGTGTTGAAAAGGTTATAAACATTGTCTACGACATTGTGGGACAACCCTCGTATACATGTATGTATTGTTAGACTCCAAGGTGCGATGGTCGGAGCCAAGCACCAATGTCTTGCTTTCTTTACGAACGCCAAAATGACTTTGCCGTAATGATATTAAAGAAATTAAAACGGTTTATAAAAGAATTATTTATCTATATATAATGCTGTTTCTGATATTCTTTCGGGATGCTTTCATAATGACTATTAAGATTTTATATAACACTTATACGTATTCCATGTTCAATTATTTTTTATGTATTCCCCATTGTGTTGAATAATGTATTTCTTTTTTTAAAAATGTCCAATTAGATGTGTTTATAAATTTAATTCTGAATATTTCATACCCATGGTATGTTTAGTTTGGGTGTCCTCTTTTTCTGAGAATAATTTTAGTGCAATTTGTGGATAGACCGCTATAACTGCGCTCAATCTGCGATCATGTGCGTCTGATAGGCGTTCATCATGTTCATACGAAGCTTCAACTGTTGGAGATCTCAATTGACTGATATGGCAATCATACACTGAAGAAAAAAAACTAGTGAAATTCACTAAGAAGATTAATAAATTTACTGTCCACATAATCACTACCTTAAAAGTAGTTTTACTAGGTATTGGGTAGATTTACTAGATAACATCAGTTAATCTAGAATTTATAAGCAGCTTTCACTAGTTGTATCTAAGTATTTTTACGATCTCCACTTCACTATTTACTATCTTAGCTAGGAAATAGAATAATTACAAATCACGGCGAACGACTTACGAGGCAAAGTAGTAAAATTAACTGTTTTTCTTTGTTTCCGTGACGCTGCCTTACACTACACCGTTAATAAAATTGAAGTGAGATGTACAGTAACCGAAGGTGCAGTCACACGATGCGTTTACTTCGACCTGCTCAGGTAAGTCGAATGGAGTCAATTGGTGGGATGGTCACACGAGCAGATTTTATATTTGATTAGCAAACGATTTTAACGAGAAATAAACACGCAATTATTTTTGTTAATTTTTTTTATTAAGTAGTTAATTCTATTTAAATATATTATCTGTCTCTGGTTTAAAAAATAAACCCACTTAAAAAGGCATTGCAAAAAAATTCCCATCAATTCCTACTACATGTACGTCAATTTACCCCATTGCTCTATTAATCAAAGTTAACTATTATGATACACATAATGTATCATTTCACCTTAGTTGGTAGACCATTTTTTTTCAAGTAGAAAGTGGTGAACTACATCAACAACTACGCCATAATAGGGTAAAATGACGTCATAGGAATTGACGGGGAATTTTATTCCATGCCTTTTTATTTGGGTTTATTTAACCCGAACATTAGCCACACGCACTTTGTTGATTTTTTTTCAATGCATAAACAATATATATTGATATTTTCAGAAAACGAAATCTAACGATTCGAATTAAAATTTAAACTATTATCTGAGTGTATAATTGGATTTAGGGTCAAATAGGTCAAAATCCTCGCACTTTTTTATAGCTCATGAAAACTCATATGTACAGAAGTCGCATTTTGAGACAATATATTTTTGGTGGGACCAGTAAAGTTAAGTCGACATACAGGTAAGTTAGGAAAGTTGACGATATAAATGTTACAAATATCCGTCTGGGGTTGTAATTTTCTTGCAGGGGTGGAAGGCTGTAGTGATGCAGCGCTAATGTAAAATTCAACTCTTCATTTTATTTTTGAACAGATAAATAGCGTAATTTTAATTATAATAAAGATTTTTAATAACAGGTGTGCAACAAGAGGAACGTTCCATTTTGACTTTTAGATTCCTTTTGTTTTTATCATCAGTGTAATAAAAAACAAGATGTCCGCATTTGCAGCAGGAGTACAAGTACATATATTATATTATTAGTATAGTTTCATATTGTTATAAAAACCTCTCCTAAACTTAATTCCGGTAAATTGTATAAGAGATAATCTCTTTACAATCAACCAGTGAATAACAATTTTGCATTTCCTATCTATATTTAGAGAATATGATTGGCTTTGAGCCAAATTTTTTTTAGAATATGGTTCGGAAAATGCATAGCAATGCATCTAATGGTAATGGAAACAAACGTTATTTTAATGAGAAGAATGGTGTCCTTGCTCACTTTTTTACTATTTATGTTACTTTTAGAATCTGCGGCACTCCAGTGTAGTAGGTAATTTAAAGAACAGATACTAATATATTAGTATATTATATTTTATATGTGATCTGTATTTATTTTATTTTTCTTCTTGTACTTTTTTGAGCATCACTTTCATTACTCTTAAAAGCATGTTTGTTCTTTGATTTTCTTGTTTCCGCAGAGAAGGTGAAAAATGTTGTGCTGGGTCTTGGAATGAAATTCAAAACAAATGTGAAGGTAAATTTTCTTTTTTGTATAATAAAACTTTTAAGGTAATGTATCCATTTTTTAAGGTAATGTATCCATTTTCTATTACCGGGTAAGCATTATTATTTTCTTATTACTTCATAGAGAAATTATCTTTCCTAGCAGAAATATACTACATAAATAAACCAATTTAAAATAATTTCATCCAATTAAGAAAAATAAAAAGGAAAATGAAAGCACACAACAAAGAAGAGTAAACTCTACTACAAAAATGTGTTTTAGATGGCTGTCAACCTGGTTATTTTGGAAAATCTTGTACTCATAAATGTCAGTATCCAAACTATGGTTATCTTTGTCAGCGACAGTGCAATTGTCCAGAGTCAAACTGTGACTATAGAGAGGGATGTGGTAGCGAGGAAGGTAATGATAAACATTCATAGAATAAACAGTATTTTGAAAATGATCTTGTAAATTGTTTTTTTTTTGATTTTATAGTCTTTTATTCTTTTACTACATGTTCTGTTACTGCACGTTTGTCCTGCAACTCATCCATGAAAAAGCAGTTCAATCCTAAAGCATGAAAAGGAACAAAATAAGAGGTTTATTACAGGACATATGAGTTATTATTACATTTCAAATGTGAATAGCTCCATTTTATTCATAGAATGAGAAAGATAATTGTGAACAGTGATAAATACCAAAAATCAAATTTATAGTACTGTAAAACTGTCACAAGTCCAGGAAAAGTTGATATTTGTATCCCCTTAATGAAGGGTGCTATAAAGAATAAATAACAGACTCGAGATATACAAAAATTGCCAAAATTTCCCTAAACAGGTGTATTTGTTTATGATTTTCAATCTCACAAAATCGCATCGTCGTAGCTTACGCCACTGTAATACTAAAAAGAAAAACGGGAAAGGAAAAAATGTTGATTTGTATTAATTCCAACTATTTAACTATTTAATTGTTTAATAAAAAAACTATTAAAAAATGAGATTAGATTGTTTAATTTTCATAAAGTACCAATTTGACTAAATTAAAGTACTGTAATTTTTTTTTCAAAAGCAAGACAAGTTTACACTCAAATATTTAGCATTATTTCAGAAAATTGTATCGTACAGGACGACAATAATGTAACTTTGCATCATTAAGAACTTGTAAATAGTTCTTCTAGAAAAAATACATTACTTTTTATTCAGTAAAGTGAATGAGTTTTTCCTGATTAATTTTATACATTTACATCGATAAAAAGGAACTACAGTTATGTGAACGTTAACCAGAAAAGGAAATAATAAATCCTTATCGCGAATAGCAGTATTACTATTAAATGTATTTATTTTGTTATAACAGAATAGAAAGAATGTTGTATAAATGAGGTTTAAATTGAGTTATGGCAAAGTTGCATGTCATATAATGAATTTACATGACAACACACAAATCTTTGATACATATTTATATCTAATTTTATGTAGTTAATGATATTTTTTCTACTCAATGACTGCGTGATTGAAAACGTTCAACTCGGCAGTTTTTTTTACTCGCATGCGTACTTGCTTAAGGTGAAGTGACACTTATTGAAGTTTTCCCTTGTACTTGCAGTTGTAACTTGTTTTGTAGTGTAAGATACCCCCCTCCCCGCCGTTAGATTTCTCCTAGAAGTCATGCTTAAAAGTAAAATTTCCCCGCGAGTATGACTCTAGATTTGACCAGTGAATAGGAATGGAGGACGCTCGGAGAAGGTTTTTTTTTCCTCCAAAGCCACACTTTCTCCAGGAAAACTTTACTACTTATTCCATGGTGAGACGAACCAAATTACAGGTGTCCTCACTACACAATTCTATAGAGATAATAAAGGTAGTAACCTTCACAGCGAGGGAATAATAGTCCTCGCTTTTCTGAAAGTGAACGATATTACATATCCGAATACCTGTTAAATTATCTCTGTCTTACGCGTTTTTACTGTATCATTTAAAGAGCTAAAGCCACGAATTTTCAATATCCGCCTTTAATTTTAGACAAAATTGAAGTTTAACATCACGAACCCTTTCATATGTTATCTTCTAAAGCACAATGTCATGGTACGCTACATATAATTTTTTGGCACACAGGCCACCGTCTTTAGCACATGCGCAGAGACAAATATACCTATGAAGTTAAAAACTGCCTAAAAATTCCGATTTTACGGCAGTTATTTCGAAATTTGAATGTGGCCACACTCAAGTACCCTTTCCAAACTGTGCATGCATGAAAATATTATGTATAGTCACCTTCATGCAAAATATCCTAGAGGTACTCGCGTGTGGCCAATATGAATTTTACATTTTATGAATGTTGAGCTTTCAGAAATTGAAGCAAGATCCTCCATATCAGTAGTAATTATATGTTCATTATATGCGTAAATACCCTAAATTAGTTATTAGTATATCAGATTTATTCTTGATAATTATATTATCCCATATTTGTCAATAATTTTGTGATAGAATATCTTAAATTGTCATTTAATATGTGTTCTTTCATATAAAATTTAAAATTACGCTCTTTTCTTTCATGCTTACGTACATGATACAATGATGACGTCATAATTTGACCGTGAGGTCTAAGTACTGCATCTGAGCAAAAATAATTTGAAGAAGTTTGTCAAAATAATTTTTCAATTAGAAAAAGGTGTTGAGAATTGATTTGTGTCGAGTTTCCAATATGTTGCATGCACTAGATGTTGAACGTAATATATACTTGTTTTAAATCTTGTTTATAAACATAAAAAAATGCCTAATCCGAAGTTGATATCTAAAATTCATGCAACTACAAGTGTATTCTAGAATACATAAGTAAATAGTTTTATTTGTTTACACACTGATATTTCAATTGAAAAAATATATAGCATTAATTTATGAATATTATGCATTAAAGATTATAGTAAATGTTAGTTAGCTAACATTATTTTAAAACTCGAAGCTCTAAAACGCATGCTCTCTCTCTCTCTCTCTCTCTCTCTCTCTCTCTCTCTCTCTCTCTCCACAGCTTTTCCCTTCTTTATTAACCTTTTACGATGTCTTAGAACTCTTTCTTTGGCATACCTTTAAAAAATAATACGACGCAGATTTTTTCCCGAACGAAAAAAGAAAGAAAAATTTATTGGTAATCTAATAACTCTAAATTGAATAACTCGGGATGATCTACCTGCACGCGTATACATTATAGAAAAAGTACGTCTCGTAACTACAATAGAAACTGGTCAAATGTGTCCGAAATTCTGTAGCATCTGAATGCATTTTGAAGTAAATACCGAGGTTTCCCGATTAAAATAAAAAGGTGTCAAATATGTCCGAAATTCTGTAACATCTTAGTGCATTTTCAGGGAAATACCGATCGAGGTTATCTGCATGATTAAAATAAAAAGGTGTCAAATGTGTCCGAAATTCTGTAACATATCTGAATGCATTTTCAGGGAAATACCGAGGTTATCCGATTAAAATAAAAAGGTGTCAAATTTGTCCGAAATTCTGTAACATCTGAATGCATTTTCAGGGAAATACCGAGGTTATCCGACTAAAAAAAAAGGTGTCAGACTCACGATTTGCACACATTTAATGAATAAAAATAAACATGGACTTTGAACCCTAATTTATCTTCTAGTAGTAATTGGTTTGCCTTGCGGCTTTCTCAATCACATCTAGTGATCAGACATAACATGGATCGGACATATTACTGAATTATCTACAAATAGAAGAAAATATCTGCATAAGTGATGTAAAGCGTTACTTGGGGAAGACAATTATTAAAAATAAGTGATAAAAAAAATTTAGCTTTCATTTTCACTCCATTTTATATACATAACACCTATAGATCTCAGTACAGTGAACGCTAATTGGGTCATATTGTTACTTGATGTTACATGTACTTGCCCCTCCACCATGACTGGTAGTTATATTGGTTTCGCTTCAAATATATTAAAAACAAGTTGCTGTCCTTTAAAAAAGGACTACAATACGTGGACCATATGCATGTGTTTCTAACCGAAATTCAGTCGATTCAAGACAATTTCTAGGTTTAGTGAATATTCATATAAGTTTGATCACATTTTCTATTATGATCTGCCTACTTTGACTGACAGTACTTTCATAGCAAAATTGATAAATGTTGTCTCCGATTGGCCTATATAGTTTTGTCATTTTTAAAAATTGGGCTATATTGATCAAAGGAGGATCCAGGTCCGGCGCGCCGGGTGTGTGCCCCTCCCCCCTCCCCGTTTGAAATGTTTGTAAGTATACGTCCATTATCCTAACATCAAGGCAAAAACATCTCATATTTGTAAAAAACAAAACAAAACGAAACCAAAAAGGACCTTGCCTTAGACCCACTGGGAGCTTCGGTACAGCCACCTGACCTTCGGACTTCTACTGCCCCCCCCCCCCCCCCCCCCCCCCCCCCGTACAGCAACCTGACCTTCGGACTTCTACTGCCCCCCCTTTACGAAATTCCTGGATCCGGCACTGTTAAATGATACATGTCCTCATAATGGCTGGGACTTGACATATGTTCTGGATTTATACGGAAGAAATCTATAATTTGAAAAATATCTGATGGTACACGTGTAGCACAAGTACGCAGATTTTTTTTCAGCGCCCCCCCCCCTTTTCTCCATATGGAAAACTCTTGCTACAGGCCTGTATCACGCTATAATTGGATTGCTGTATATCGAATTATTTTTGCGAGCCTTGATGCACAAAACAAATGCCGATAAAGTCAAGTTCTTCCTACTTTTAAAATGCATCTGCCATAGAAATAATTTTAAGTTTGTATATAAAAGTATATGTCTAAGAGCGCCAATAAATAAATAAATACGATATGCAGGTTTAAAAGTGATTTTCCAATGAACAAGGTATATTCTCGAATAGGGCGAATTCCCGGGTGAGCTGTCTTAGCAAGGGGGCGAACTCTCCCAATCGCACATTCTCGGGCCTTTCTGACTGGCTAAGTTGTTTTTCCGACCTCTGACGGAAAGACCCGAGATAATACGATTGCGAACTCTCCAGCATTCTCGCGCATGCCTATCCTGTCGTATGCCCATGGCATCCTGTTTAACTTCGCTTATATATTTACTGCGTGGACCGCAGGGTCCACGCAAAAAGATGTGGCAATGTAGTGATTTTCACGGATAAAGGAGCAGGAAGAGGAAAAAACCCGGCGATAAATATCTCCTGGAAAAGTAGAGAAAGTGGTGGAAATATAATTCGTCCCATTCCCGGGTACATGTAGTACTATTCTAACCATGCTGAGTGTGCATGGCGATTTTAAATATTTTTACATACAAACAAGTCTCAGTTTAATATTGGAGACAAGCAACAATCCTTTGTTGATTAAAATACTTAATTTTTTCAACAATAAACATAGGCGCAGATTATTTTTAATGCAGTACACACTAATATAATTTAATATAAAAGAATGGCAAATAAAACTTCGTATTACCCGCCCCTGAATGTAGGTGGCGTATGCACCGTTTAGGTTCAACGCTCTTTTTACCTCCGCGATTAGAGATCACTTTCACTATCGACTGTTGTGAAAATATACGTAATAAAATGATTGATTGCGGTGTTTGGTGTCTTAAAGCCTCAGAAATTAACGTAATCGGCGATATGCATCATGATTTGATCGTATTTGGAGCTTGTGGAAAGGTCTGTTCCATATTTTGAGGTTTTAATCGTAATTTCTTCAGTCAAACATGTCAAATAACAATCGCGTTAAGCATGAAAATAGAGGGTATAAAACTAGATCGGAAAGAAATATACATGCATTTAAAATACTTTAAACATTAGAAAATAAATTTTCCGTTATTGAAAAAATGATATTTATCGTCTTTCTTTATTTTTAAACGGGGAGAACAAGTAATGTTTGCATGCAAGTACAGTATTCACATTACACATGTAGTTATCAGCTGGTAATGTCATATGTACCTGAAATACAGTGTAGTTTATTACTTTACACGTCCCCAGTATTCAGTATATGAAATTAAACAGAAGAAAAAACGAAAAATAAATATTTTGGAGTATTCTGAACCAAATCATATAACAGAAATAAAAAAAACTTTGCTAACAAGCATGTTGAGAGAAAGAAGTAAGGTGCCAAGATTTTTCAGACTTAGTATTACTTATGAGGATATTGACAAGGACAAGCAATGCAAGATTTCTTTGATTCTATGAACCAACTTAATCAAGATTATCCTTTATCAATTAGTCAATTAGAATTTTTTACATGACAAAGAAATAATTATTTATATTCTTTAATTGAAACATTCTTACCCATTGCAACTAATACTCAGTGTCACTCTTGAAGGTATTTTTTTTTGTTTCGTTGGTGTTGGGGAAACAAACAACGTACAGCTAAGTAATTCCTACTTCATATTTATACACTAATAAAAAAAATTATTACTTCAGAAATTCTGTATCAGAGTGCGTATTATCAATTTATGTACCCATAAATCAATCTTTGAATGTTACACTCTAAAATTCTAATTATAATGGTTGCTGTACATATAGAAGATTGCAGTGGTCATCAGAAATTCAGAGTGTATCAGAGATCTGATTTTAATCAGATTGATGTTCCCATGAAGATACATTTATGATCATGCTCTATATTTTAATAGTAGCCAAAGTAAAAGTAATTTTCAAAAGCTTTACTGTATTTGGCTTAGATTTTCATCCTGCAAAGGTAAATTACCCATTCTGGACCCAATAAAAACTTTTCAAATAAATATTGATAACAGTGATATTGTGTATAATTGTTTTATTATAATATGCATATGATATGTGTAAAAACAACTAAAATTTGCAATATGCTGAACTACAAATCATACATTTAATATTGTAAAATGATATATTGAAGCTTAAAATATTGTGATAAATTTTCAAAGCCATATTACTCTTTCAAGTCCCATATGTTCAAAATTTTGATCCATGCTTTTTTTTCAAATGAATTCTTGCAATCATATTTATAGAAACTCAAAAACTGTCATGATTGTTTGCAGGAATTCAAATCCACAACACATTTTTTTTATCAAAATAAACTGCTCAAGCTAATATGATGTAAAATGACTTTCAGTTAATACGGCAGTTTTTCCTTCAACGATCACAGTCCAGACCAAAGGCCACCTTGTTGGAGTATCTGCTTTTTCTTGATATTTCAGTCAATTCCTAAAACATAAACATTTATTTAATTAAAATCAATTTAATTATCAATTTTCATATCACGAATTGATTACTAGTATTTATTATAATGCCCTGATACAAATGACAGGGTTTACATATTGAAAGGTCTATTGGAGGTCAAAATAAGTAAAGCCCCAATGCCATTTTTAATGCCAAAAAGCAGGCCTGGGGGTTCTATCAATTTTTTTCTTTATTAAAAAGTCCATACATGGATGCCTTATTCTAAACATATCAAATTCTCAGAACCCAAGATACAATGTTGTCTCAAAATTTTTAAGTAAACTATTAAATGGTTTAAATTGAGTGTAATTCTTGAAAACTGTCACAGTTATTTTAATTACCTACCTTAAAATACAGTCCCACAGTGTACTTCTTTTTATGTTAAATCTTCCCCCATATTCCAAGCATAAACTAGACAGGTCCTTGCTTTCAAGGTCTTATACAGTCTTAATTAAACTGGCCCTATAAAAATGACAAGAAAATTATAAATTTATTTATATAAAAAAATCTGTTACATGAATTTGAAAATTTGACTTAATGTGTTATTGGTCTCAGAAATACTATTATACACCTGTAGTAGATAGGCTTCCATGTAAATTTATATCTTGTAAATGGATGTCGAACATAATGCTGTATAAATTTAAAAATTAAACAGTGGCACTTCCAGGAATTTCGTAACAGGGGCGCAGTAGAAGGCAGAGGGAAAGGGGGGGTGGGGGGGGGTTGGGGGGTTGGGATCTGGTGGCTGTACTGAAACCCCAAGTCGGTCTAGCGCGAGGTCCTTTTCGGAAGGCTGGGGCTGAAAAGCTAACAAGTTCTTATACCAGCCCTGGATCAGCCTTTGAGAAACATTTCTTGACAAGCTTTTTGATTAAATTTTGGCACATTCTATATTTTTCAAAAAAATAGAAAGTTATGGAATTTTAAGAGATGAAATATGAAAAATATTAACTTGCATTTGAGGAGGAAATCCTCTCTGTCACTATCCTTCCCATTTATGTTTCCTTCAGTCGGTCATCATCAGTATACCTGTGGGATATATGTACTTTATAAAATTTATGACAAAACAAAATGACTTTATACAGTGTAAATGCACATTTTTGCACTTGTTGAAAAGTTTAACAATTTCCTTGCATATTTTGAAAATGTCAAGTAATTATGTAGCCGAGTATTTTCATGAGAATTAAAAAAAACCGCATATATAGATCAACCTATATAAAAATTTAAAAAAAAATGAAAAATTAATCTTAGTAATTCATATCCTAGCTTTAAAAAAGTTTTTTTTAACATCTTAATTTAAACCATATTGATTTTATTTGCCAAGAATAAATTTTAAAATTAAAAGAATTTTTTAAATGCAAATAAAACTAATTGAGGAACTTACCCTCTGAAGTTGCAGAGATGAACGTCTCCCCGAATGCATGTGGCACAGCACACAGTGTGACTGAAGTCATCGAGGTTTTTGTAGCGAAATACATGATCGAACCTATGTATGGTTGATACCTAACGGTTAACTGACTTTGTATCTACATGATAGCTTAATTTACAACAGCTTAAACACTTAGGGAATTCTGAAAAAACATCGATATACCATAGAAAGGAGCACAGATTTGACGTGTTTACATGCTACCGGAAGTGTTGTTGAACCTAAACGGTCGTGGCGCCACCTATGTTTTAACAAAGGGACAAAACCGACAAATATCGGCAATTAAAACGCATGTCACAAAATAGAAGTGATAGCGATATAGAACATGATAATTAAAAATACACTATATAATTTTGCATAAAGGAAAAGATGCATACCTGAAAGAAAAAAATCTAAATCCAAATACGTGTGATATCAATATTATCTAGCGGACTATGACATACCTGGTAATATAACTAGAAAAACTCGAATTTAGGGCTACAATCTATATATACTCATCTTTTAAATCAAATTCATGTTACTTGCATCCTCTGATGTTTTGTGGGTCCATGTTTGCTCCGCTCCTAGTTTGTATCATTTTATGGTTTTTGATATTGAATACTGTTCGTTATCTTCATAGCAGTTGTCTAAAAAACTTTTGTTCTCTTGCAATGAAAATTTATGTTATGAATTCGCTTGGTTAAAAATGTGAATGGCATGGCGATCATATAATTAATAAAGTATAAAAGAAAGATAATATGACGGAATAAGCACTTCTTTCATTAACAAGTCTAATTAATAAAATTTGCAACAAATCATCAACTGGGCCAAAAATATTTCAGGCATTATAAGATATTTCCTAAAAGGTTCCAAAGAAAAATGATTAAAAGAAAAAATAATAATTTAGAGACCGAATATATGACATTTAATTGTACACTGTGTTTCTTTCCTCTTATGAGAATTTTGATAATACTTTATAGCAATCAATTATTTAATATTAAGATGAAAATAACGTCATGAAAATACATGTTAATCGAACTGAAATAATGTAAGATCGTAAATAAGCAATATTATACCGTATAAGTAGAATTTTTAGCGAGGATTTAATTTTGGCATTATTAGCGAGGGTGCAGAGATCGCTAAAATTGAATATCGCTAAAAATTAATTGCGTCAAATTTGTAATAGCTTCTTTAATGTTTATTTTTAAAATCGCTAAAATAACATATCGCTAAAAATTAATTACTAATTTTTAGGATAATCGCTAAATTTGCGTCTCGCTAAAATTTAAACTTATACGGTATTTGATTCAAAGACAAAAGCAAAACGTTTTAAATTATTAGCGATGCTGATAGACCTTTTTTGTTTTGCAACGAAAACCTTGAATTTCTATCTTACTTAATTTCATTACTTTGCGTTTTGTAAAACATTTTGAATTGCGATACTTATTTTGCTTAGTATATCTTCAAATATAATATAAAGGTCCATTTAATTATTAGAAAGCGGTAGCAAGTGCACTCCAGGATTTCATGGCAAAAACTGTTCTACTCCTTGCCGATATCCTAGTTTTGGCGAATTATGTCAAAAGTTTTGTGAATGTTCGAGCCAGATGTGTGACAACGTCCTTGGATGTTCAAAAAGAGAGGGTAAAACTAAATAAATTAAGTTTAACATTTTGTACTATTGTTTTGATTTTTTAACTGAATTTAACTAATTTTTGATACTGTATGTTGTAACTTGATGTTCATCTTGAAATGAAAAAAAAAAAAACGTTTTATTTATCTCTTTGTGCTCTCGTGTAAAATAATGTAAAATTTGACATATTAATCAAATATATCAATTCCATCAAATCTCGTTTATTTGTTTTCTCGTAAAAGTTTAGAGAATACAAAAATACTCATTAATTCTAAAATAGGCTGTAGACCTGGATATTTTGGATCTGGCTGTGCCTACAAGTGTCGATATCCAAATTTTGGCAAATATTGCCAAACAAGATGCATTTGCCCCAAAAAGCAATGTGATCACGTTCTTGGGTGTATAGAAGAAAAGGGTTTGAATCATAATTTGTTTCCTATAAAATATTTTGTGATAAGTGTCTAACGAAACAAATGATATTTCAATGTTTTTTGTAACATTTTCTTTCAGGGAAAAAAGGTCTTGTTGCTGTGAAAGTATCCAGATCTCAGATGAAAACGTCTATTGCTGCCGCTATCATATCCGTGCTGCTTGTTATTCTTCTTCTATTGGGGGCTTTGATTTGGTTTCAAAGACTTAAAATTCGGAATTGGTGTAACAAAAGATCTGACAATTTCATGATACTCAATGAAAAGGTAACTCCTAAAGAAACCGTAAGCTGCATCGAATCTATCACCATGGCAAGGGAAAGCTCCCCCCCCCCCCCCCACCTCCACCATTTTTAAAACCGATGGCACGTCCATGACATGGAACGCATAATTTACTAAATATTTAGTCGTACTATTTATAATTTCTAGCATGATTTATTGCTGTTGATATTTGTATTTTTGGGGGGCATGAAATATTAAAATCTAACAGCTAATTTTATATAGGAAGAGAACGCTATATGCAATCCAGTCCGTTTTGTTCTCATCTGCATTTATTTACCGGGTATTAGGATCGCTTTGGCTATAAAAGTGACTTCTGATATCTATAATAGACTATTGTGGTCTGTGTTCATTGTGTAACCAGAGAAAGAAGTTCCAATAAGTCTTACCCTCTTTTACCAGACCTACTACATTTCAAAATGTTTGGATTCATGGTGTTGAAAATCGTATATCAAAATGAAATGACGAATGAGACAGGACTTAGCTCAGAAATTATACAAAATGCATAATGTTTTAGTACTTTTTTCCAGAAGTTAGGCAACTGCTTTAACATATATTGCACATTCGGGTGATTGGGTTTAATGTCATCTTAAACATTGAATGATTTTTATGTGCTTGATGTTTTAGAGGTCCGTGTTTGCTCCTGTTTTGTGTTGTATTATAGACTTCTGATCTTGAATACTGTTTGTTGTCTTCATATGTTTCATCATAACTGGTCACAGGTAAACAAATAGGAACTAGTATAAAAATTGGTAAACTAGAATATTTTTGCTTTCGCTCTTTGGGCCTTATTTTGATTCATAAAGAAAACGGTAAGATAGATTGCACTTATCTATCTTATCTTATGCACTTCTCAAATTAAAAGTTGTTTTTTTTTCTTTTTAGAATTGATTTGCAGAGGGATGTCGGTATATGTGTTTTCTGTATTAGCAGCAGTTACTCCATTTCTTCTTTTGCTGAATGAAAATGTAAGAGTAGTTTTTTTAGCTTCCTGCTTTTAAAATGTAATACAACTTTATTATGAACCTCTACTTTTTATATTACATAGATGTATATATTGCTAGTGCTTAATGCTTAACATAACTCGTGAATAAGTAAATGCGATTTTCGATATTATTTTTTACGATATCAGTAGTCCAGGGTATATTGTAATGAACTGGTTATCTTGTTTTACCTTTGTAAACGTTTTATTGCAGCGGCGTGTATTTGTGTTTATTTCTTTACTGCATTGACCTCTACTTGTAAATTATTATAAGTTTCCTCGGTATCTCACTTTCCTAATAACATTGTTTTCGTTTGTTAGGTTCATTATATTAATTGTATTTTAGAAGAACTTGGATTTAGTTCTACAAGTGGTAATCCTACTTTTAGTTTTATGAAGAGATTTACTTTTACAATTGACGACTAACTTTTACAATTCTAACATAGGCAAACTCCAATCACTAAAATGTAAAAGTCAGCTGTCAAATGTAAAAATAAGTCTCTTCATAAAACTCCTATACTCATTTTCCCTTTCTAAGGAAGAAATTCTTCAAAATCGAATCATATGTCAGTTTTAAATATTTTTATTATTTCACAAAGCCAAAATGAATTTGGACTATCCTATTTATATTGGATTCCGAAACTTTATAAAAATCAAAGGTACATTGAGGGTTCTAGTAAATGTTCAACCAAGCCACTTTTGTTACTCCTCACTAAGATATTGACAGTTATGAAGGAAAAACTTCAAGAGTACTGTGCAACAATGTATTCTAGAAATGGTGTGAATCACCTGTGGATGCTCAAAAATTTTAAAGAACTTTTGGACAATTTGGAATCACAAGATTTAACCAAAATCAACAAGTTAAAAAACTTACGACTTTTCAGCTTGATACACAACCATTCCATCAATTAAAGTCCTGACATTTTGTAGTTAATGATAGTTGCTTATTCAAAAAAAGCTTTTAAATGGAACTCGTAAATTTACTTATCTGGTCATAAGTTATTTGCAAAATTATTTTATTAAAACACATTCTGATTGCACACACAAGTACTATGAAGTTGACATCAAAATGATGCTTGAGTTTCTGATTGACAGTATCTATGTGGTTTTTGGAGACCAGGTATATCAACAATCTATTGGAATTCCCATGTGTACTAATTGCGATTCGATGTACAGAATCATGCTCTACGTATGAACAAATTTCTAAGACGAGGTAAATTATTGACAAGCAAGTTGATGAAACAAGAATATCAGCAGTCTCGTTTAAAGTCATCATTTCGTAAGTTTTATGGTCGATACAATGCCTTGTCAGCAGATACAATTCATCATTGAGTCAAATGCTGACTGACGTTTTCCAAGGTAATTGTAAATCCATTATTTATACATTGAATTGACGACGGAGTTTCCGTTATTTCCTGATCGTGACAAGGAGTATAAGGCGGGTGTGACCGGTAAGCAGGGGATGCTCAGTCATCCATGGCACCTGATCCAATTTTTGATGTTTCAGAGGTCTGTGTTTGCTCTGCTCCTATGATATATAGTACACGCCTTCTAAATCGGTATTTACACTTAACAATGACTAAGTCAGGTCCTTTATTTAGGATATAGCGAAAGTGGCTCAAAAAGTACATCAAAAATGGCGGACACATTCTTTTTACGAATTTAATCGGGTTCAGTTTTCATGTAAAGGTTACAGATAATTCAAAATTCTTAAAATTAAACAAAATTAGGAAATTATAGGTAAGAAAATGTAATAACAATTTCATAAAACTGATTTTTAACCGATTTTGAAATTGATAGGTACACGTAGGTTGACGTCGTAACAGTGTATTTTTGATGTAATGATAAACTGAGGCTCTTAAAGAAAGGGTTACTAAGTAATAAAAACGTAATTAAACAAAAAGTAATGAACAAACCATCTTGAATTTAAATATAGAAATTTGAGAATATCTCCATTATTTTTATTATGTTAGATTTCCTCAAAACTTTGCATGTGCATTGGAGTTAATGTACTTTATATAGGGTATAAAAATGAAGAGTCTTGCTATTGTAGGTTTCACACAATAAAACCCCAGTCGGTCCCCTTAACACCTCTATTTGTTATATTGTACTTGATAACAGGCGATTGCGCTACCCGTGACATGTCCAGTATCCATTTCGACTTTACGACATGTAACGCTTTGTCCCGAGTCGGAGAAGGACTGGAATGAGAGGGCCAAAGAAAAGGGGTGTGAAATCCTGGCACGACATCAAAACTGCACATCAGCAGATGCATTCTCTTATCACTGCATTCTTAATGCAGATGCAACAAGACTTGTAGAAGTTTGCGCTCCTAAGTGGTTTATGACAGGTACGTGTAAGCCATTTTAAAGATTACATTAAGGTAGTCCAAGCTTTTACAAATTCTGTCAAACTAATATTTCTGTTACATACATAACTCTCAAAATTAAATAAAATCCACTAAGACATGTGCCTTTGAATGCTTATTTTCAAACAACCTGTTCCGAGGCAAATAGCTCTTGCATAGGACAGCCAAAATTTAACATCGAAAAGTATGATTTCGTGTTTTTTAGGTATGCACCAGAACACATCATATTGAAGGAAACTTATAAAAGCAAAAATATTAATTTCCTCAGAAAATATTTTACAAATTGATGTTAAAACTGCTCGCGGCTTCAATATTCTCAGAATGATTAACTGTTTTCATGCCATTTTTCTTCAATATTAGTTAGAATTATATCTAAGATTCACAATAAACATATTTTATCATGGATGACCACTTAGATATAAGTATTGCATTATATTCTGTAAAACAAGTATTCCCCCATTTTTGGAATATCAAGTTTTACCATCATTCTTTTCAAAAAAAATATATACAAAAATTGCACAGTCTTAAAATCAATGAAAATAGAAAATTCAATTTATATAAGAATAAGTAAAAATTTTGGTCTTTGAAGGCTTTTAAGAATTTTAATTTTGTTTGAGTGTTTTAATCGATCTGTAGATCCAACGGGCAGAGAGCAAAGTATTCATGCCATTTTGATACATGTATATACGCGATAACTAGAATTTTAGAAAATTGGTACTTAAAATTAGAACGGGATCAGTTTTGTTCAACCATTATTGTTGAACCGAAAAGGGGCTATTATTGATTTTTTCGATCAAATTTAGTTTAGAGCCTAGAGACGTTTCCATTTCAGGATATTGTGCACGGTTTAGTATACAAGAAAAGAGAATAATAAACGACCCTGGGCTTGACTGTACGAAGTTTGTTTCTCCGTGTCCACCAAGATACAATTCAACAGAAGCTTATAAATGTAAGTATATTTAAATAAACCTTTTTTTATATTATGGAATTCACAGGCCTGTATCTTCGACATATTTCAGCCTTCAAATTCTACGTTTCGATAAAATACTAGTAAAATCATGTTTACTTTTTATTGCACGGATAGTTTCTTTATTACTTGAGCTCGTATGAAGATTTAGCTCATTCTGCATAAACATTTTCCTCATATTGGTTGACCTCCCTCCCCTTCCCCTTTTTAAATTGCAAGAATCCATGAATTTACATTCACAATAAATATAGTATAAAATGTATACAAACTACTACATTTCGAATTTTCCCTTAGATTACAAATCATCATTTTAGAAAAATATGATATTCAAGTCGAATGGAATGTGAGATATCAAATTTTTTTTTTATGAATTTATTTTAAAAATCATTCTTCGTTCTATTCTATAGATCAAACATGTTATGCTGAAGTTGAGAGAACCACCAATGGGTATGATTTTTTAATTGACGGCAGCTTTGAAATATATAATAATTGTAATTTCAAAACTTTTCAGGTTAATCAAAAATATTTAAAATAATAAAATTTAAAAATTGACTTTATCCTCGTAGAAATGAACATGCCTCCTCTGCCTTTTTTTCCTCGTCTATTTTCTGGATATTGATAGCCTTGAGCTGTGGTTTACTGGTTGCACTTACAACTATCACAACCATATATTTTCGTGGAAGGAGAAATAAAGCGAAAAAACAAAACGTGGAAGGTAATAGTAGTACACTCTTTTGTTATTCTTACCATGTATAGCTTTGTCAAACAACTTGCGCCAGGAACTATTTCCTAGGCCTTTTCAAAGAGGAGTACGTATTTCCTTTTCAGTATTAGATAGAAAAAAAACTCAGTTATCCACAGCTTTTTGAGTAGAATTTTATACGGTTGTCAATATTTTTCTTATAATCATTCTAAACCCCGGGGTATTGTTCTGGAAAAAATTCGGCGTTTGTAAAATCGATATACAATCATATACATGTAACAGGAAGTCATGATTTGCATTAAAATTAATTTTTTTGAGCGTTGAAGGGGACATTTGATCTCAGATGTATAGTTCTTCTTCCTGAGAGCATTTTCAGTCAAACGAAAGTTTCAAACATCTCTCCTTAACTCACAAGAGATTTCGTATCTTACCTCAGTTTCCTCTTCCACATACCCGCCTTTCTTGCGCTTCTTCATACGTTATGAAACTCACTTTGGATTTAATAGCAGTTTATACAGAAGTATAATGTTTAAAAAACTTTTATTAGAAATCAAGTTTGGGATGCGTTTGATGGACACATTTTACACTTTCACAAAGACAAATGTACCCTTAATTTTTACGAAAATTAGAAATTGTGTTATATAAAATATTCATAGTGGAAATATGAATCACTATTATAAGTCCTTGTTGTGCGCAAAGTTTTGCAAACTGAACACACCCGTAAATCGTGAACTTTTCTTGCAAACAGGGCACTCTTTTATTAGTGCCCTACCGGTGAAAACGTAGGGGGATATAGGTTTCCTCAGCATCAGTCCGACCGTCCATCTGTCAGTCTGTCCTACTTGGTTTTTCGCACTTTTATTCTAAACACTTGCAGATATTGAGCTGAATTTTGATAAGTGAGTGTATCTTGATGAGTTACAGATCAGGATTCGTATGCATAAAAATTCTTAAGTCCTTAAGCATATACTTAAGTACTGTTTTTCTGCTTAGCAGATTGAAATTTTACTTAGCAAATTGCTTAGTGAGTTGCATAAAACTTCTCAACTCCTAAGTATATGCTCAGCATATGCTTAAAGTTAAGCATGGTCTTTACCTGTCTTAAGTCCTTAAGCATATTGCTCAAGTTATTTCTAAGAGCTAATTACACAATAATAATTATAGGAACTTTACAAAAAAATAAATGGAAAACAATGGAGAGTATTAAATCACAATCTGCGTGTATCCATTTTATAATGTGGCTTCCTAAACCTTAATTCACTTTAGGCTAATACAGTAAAACACGGTTATAGCGAAGTCCTGGGGACCTGTTAATTTAATTTGCTATATCCGTAATTCGTTATATCCGAATAACAAATTCGTATAACCATATATAGCAAATTTGCAATATGCATGTTTTCCTTCAAGTGTTACTATCAAATATGTTAAGGAAGCAAATATTACAAAATATACCTTCGATAACTAAGGTTTTATTATGAATTGAATTTTATATACAAATGCTGAGAGAAAATAAACTCAGTTCAATTATTCAAATTTTGAAATCTTTGAAAGTTCGTTATAGAAGATGTAAAATTCATTATATTCAACCTCAATGGGACTCAAAATCAGTTCGCTATATCCGTAAATTCGTTATATCAGAGTTCGTTATAAGCGTAAAATTTTACAAAGATTTGTTAAGAATTTTGCCGGGGACCCAGAAACACTTCGTTATATCCGTGAATTCGCTATATCCGTGTTCGTACTAAACGTGTTTTACTGTATTGGCGTTTATGGACTTATCAAGATGCTAGCGGTTGATTTTCATGATTGGTGAAAGTTTATTTTATGGAGTTTGCATTTATAAAGTCTATTGTTGTGTAGTTTTGACAGACATCACCTATGGCAATGACAATGCAGTCGTCCTCTTTTAGATCACCAATGTACTTCAATTTATGTTAAATTATGTTAAATCATTCTTACATGTATCCCATATAACACGTAATCTTCATGTTATTGTCATTTTATTACTGCCTAAAGAGAGAGAAAAAGTGAGAGAGAGAGATAATAAATGTAAATGTAGTACCAAATATCACACAGATTATACACACATTTGAAAGTACTTAAACCTAAATTCATTATGGAATAAGTGTACATGTATACCATATATGTCCTCTAATTCTAAGGAAAATAATTTAATTTAAAAGTTAATTCGATTCGCTCTTCCTCTCAAGTATGCAAATTTTTCTCTAGGCTGCATCCTCAAGGTTTATTCATCTCTCTCTCCCTCTCTTTCTCTCTCTCTGCAGAAGTGACTTAAGCATATTGCGATATGCTTTTCTAAGAATTGCTACATGTAAGTATGTTGCTAAGAATTTTTATGCAATGGAAATTACTCAACTAAGAATAAGCTTAAGACATTTAAGCATATACTTAAGAAAATTCTTAGAATTTTTATGCATACGAATCCAGGTTTAAATTTCGTTTCGCTTGATTGATTTTACAGAATTATGGCATTTTGAATTTTTCGTAATTGTTTAATAACATTGGGTTCGTGCTGCGCTAAATGGTAAATATGAAGCGAATGAGTTGAATTATTTTCTTCATGTGGACTATTTTATTAGGCTAAAGGCACTCACAACCTAGAAATCAAGCAGTTTTACCCTGGAGATAACTCTTGCATATTATAAAAAGGGGAACCCGGAAGGGGACGTGTAAGGCATATGCAATACTCTCAGAATGCTTGTTGTAAAATTTTACTTTTTACAGGGTGTGTTCAATTTAATTGTTACACTCTGCACACATCACTGAACACGAACTGGCAAAAGTGGTGAGTTAGTTTTGCTTTCTCAAATTCCTACTCTGAATGTTCTGGATTGTAGTTAAATACATGTCATTAATACACAACAATGTATCATCCTGGAATACAATTTTACCGATAGTGCGAGGGAACAATCAACTAGTGCCTTTAAAATCCATTGATTTAGTATTTGTCCCGCTTACAATTTTACTAATTTTGCTTATTGTTTTCGCCCACCAGAGCCATTAGGGTTAGTCCTTGTACACCATTCGACTGATTGGGTTAGATCTTGAACACCATTGTGTTTTTTCGAACTCACCCAAGAGATTTTATGGTTAGGCCTTGCACACTATTGGACTGATTTGGATAAGTCCTGCACCCATCCAAGATACCTAGCTTATGGTTGTTACACATTTTTCTACTGATAAGTGTTAGTCTCGCACCTATATCCAAAACATTAGGGTTAGTCTTTGCATTTAATAGTTATTTACATTTATTTTGAACAATCGGGATGGCGCGGCATCGCATTTTAGCGCAGTAGTACTATGACGTCATAAACGTTGTTTTCTGCACCATTGGGGTTTGGCGCAGACCATTGGACTTTGGCGTGGCCATCGGACTTTGGAGTCCTACATATATAGTAATTACAAATATAGCAGTCTATACTATGTTTCTTTTTAAACTAATTAAACTTTTAATCGAATAGATGAAGGGGGTGAATCTTGTCCATTATCACCAATTGTACAAAACATAGCCGCTGGACCAAGTTCAGGTAAGTGACGAAGTGGGTATTCATTTAAAGGTCAGATGAAATGGCTCTGAGGATTAAGATTTTTTTCTTTTTTATCATGAAGACAAGTATGAAGTAATGTCAAAAATGTTGCTTATGTTTAATTGAGTAATGAACACCTAATTTGCTTGACCACTTCATTAAATGTGTTACCCGGTTATCGTTTTTAATTTTCGACTTACATGACGTCACAAAGAGCCATTGATGTGAATGTTATAAAGCAATCTGACGATGATCCTTCGAATTAGCACTTCCCCTTTTGTGAAATATCTTATAATGGGAAAAACATTTTGAAGTTTTGTCAAGACGGTGACGTTAAGGAAAAGAAAAAATTACTTCATTACAAGTTAACATAAGTAGAAAACTTTGATATAAAATTGAATGACACATTGAGTCTGTATGATAACAATTAATCTAATAATAAACAATTCTGCATTTCTTTTTTGTCCCTTTGTACTGATCCTTCGTCACCAAATCTACACCAAAAGAAAACAGAGGTACTTGTGGAAATAGGTTTGTAAATTTTATTCAAAAGACGTTAGGAAAGTAAGAAAGCAATGCGTATATGAAAACCTTAAGTAAGGAAAAAAGAAAATGTTTGTTTCTACTTTCAACAGGAAACCAATCCTTTTATATTTAAGAAAGAAAAAAATTGTAAACAACCTTTTTTATAGCACAAATAAAAGAAAAGCAAAACCAGAAAACATGCAAGTAAAAACATTGTCTGGAAGAAAGAGTGTTGAATGCAAAGTAAAGGTAATTTTGTTTTATTCTATTTCTGTGATTTATTGTGCAATTACATAACTGTACTACTTCAAACATAGACTTCCAGAATTCATTTTTATGTCTCCTATGAGAAATATCAGTCTGAAAGTGCAGTGAAAAACAACCAAACACAGATATGCAGTTTTGTCGAATATTTCATTTTATTCAATGACATATAGTAAAATGATCATTAAGGGGGATCATCTTATATTAAACAATACAGGTAACATGTACACAGATGGAAGGTACAAGTGTGATCCCCCTGAGACTGACTAGAAATTTACATGCAGTGAACATATCAGAGTACATCTAAATATGCATAAAATATAACATAAATGAGTAAATCCTTGGAGGCGTCCAAAAAATTGCGCCGAGACTGACTAGAAATTTACATGCAGTGAACATATCAGAGTACATGTAAATATGCATAAAATATAACATAAATGAGTAAATCTTTGGGGGCGTTCAAACAACTGCGCCAATCAAGAAAAATATGACAAGTTAGTTAGAAAAATACAAATCTGGACTAAAATGCAAAATGATATAAAAACAAAAACCCCGAAAAGGGTGGGTGGTGGGTTTTTTTCTTCAATGCACTGCCAGGCTAACAAAAATGGCGCAACAAAATCAAGGATTTTGATTCGATAACTCTGTCAAGCAAAATAAGGTGCTATTTCGCAATGAAAGGTTCTATGATAATTGCGCTGCGATAAGGGCGCATATCCTGCAGACTGCGCAGGGATATGCAGAATTATCCTTAGGTGTAAAATATAATATATTTCTCATAGCGGAATAAATTGAATTATCTGTGATAATATTGTTTTATACATAATCACGCGGTACAATTATGTTTATATTTGTCACGTACGTTTTTCATGAAAAAAAGGACTACATACGTACTTTTTTATACACCCGCTTGAAAAGCGGGAGGGTATAAAGTATTCGTTAATTCCGTCCGTCTGTTCGTCTGTCCATCCGTCTGTCCTTCCGGACGTCTGTTACGCTTTGGGGTACCCATCTCCTATCCGCAACTCTTCACATACCAATTAATGAAATTTGATGAAACTTTCACAGAATCTTTAATACATATTTTACATATTGCCATTGTGCACCTCCTATTTTACTTTTTGATCCGACACATATTTTTGGTTTCCCGGACACAGCAAAACATGGACTTTGCATTTATAACTATATGAAAGCGGGTGGTGTATCATTTAGTGAGTTCATTGCTCACAGTACCTCTAGTTATGTATGGATATCATGCGTTACACGTAAGTAAAGCATATGTATTGACTACATTACCTTAAACTTTCACTGACTATGTTCGTTATTGATACAGTTAACGTATATATATTGCACGTGTGCAATGTGTGAGTAACGAATGTTCCTCAAAACATGCAATTATACTTTTGCTGCAAACAAAGTATACGATTATATCTGGATATCCTGACCTCATGTTTCTGATCCAATTGCCATTTAGGCAATCACAACAAAAGATATATTCCTCCGTGGCATAGAAGTGATTAGGTTTTGATGATAAGTCATAGTATTTATATCATAATTTTAAAAAATGATAAATCTTTTCAATATATTATAATGATTAATTATAAAATCTATAAAATGTTTGATCTAGGGGCCCGTTTTATAAGGACTTTATACTAACACCAAGTTGGTCAATCAATGTTTCCTACGTCACAGGTTATTGAATTTTAAAGATAATCTTGATTAGTCCAAACTCACTTTAAACGATTATGCAAACACAATTATTGGTCTGACTTACGCGTACTTTTGTACAAAGAGTTTCTTTATTTGTAGTGTTAGTAATCTAATAAAATTCAAGTCCCAGTAACAAGTGAATTTTAAGAAATTTTTAGTTCACCTGAGCCGAAAGCTCAAGTGAGCTTCTCTGATAACATTTTGTCTCTAGTCCGTTTGTACATTAGTCCATCGTCTATATGAAAATCCCGAGTCACTTCATGACCTCAATTGAAGCTGACTGTGATATTTGCAACATCAAATTATTAAATACTCTATTAAGCTATCCATGGCCAGCATTTTGTCATTCGCTGTGAAGAGCCTACGAACCACGTCAGTGTAAATTACATAAATTCAGAAAATTAAAAAAAATGAAATCAAGTTAAGGGTGACTATATTTGCATTATATTGTCACCGACGATGATATGTACAAAACGACAATATGTACCGTCACGCGGTGGGTATTACCAGTGCCACCTGTACAAACGAGATTTGTTAATGTGCTTAGAGCAAAAAATGTAACAAGTATAATAAGTTAAAGACACGCTAACAACACAATACACACAAAACAAATACTTTTCATTTAAAGCCCGAAATAATAAGCACCGCCCTCAGATCTACCTGGTCTGTATAAAAGTGAATTAAGATCCAGTATGGGGTACTTGCAATTGATTAACATTTAGCTACTCGTCCTTGTGTATAACTCTTTTACCGTGTTTGACACTCGTGGCCACAACTAAATTAACTGTTTAGCTTCTGATGTTTACCACTAAATTACCAAGGCAATAAGGAATCTATTTCCATGCAAACAATTTTAGCTTGAATTTAAATTGATTATAATTATCTCTATTATGAACATGCCATTGAGGAAATGACGATTGTTTCTTTAAGATAATGTTTCAGAAAAATTAATCACGATTGTGTATATTTTTTTCATGAAAATTGTATAAGTGACTGGAATCTTGCTTTCATTTGTAAAATGATTTTTGCTTTGAGACGCAATGAAGAAAATAAAGAAGAAAACGTTTAAAGTTGAAACACTTTTTGCATCTAATGGATAGTAACGATGAACACAAAATATTTTATTAGTAACACCTTCTCCTGGACAAGTTTTAAGGGTTTCTTTTCATTTCCTTTCTTAAAATATCATTTCCTGTCATGTGGGTTGTTACATGCTTTCCAGGTCAAATGTGTTAAAATGTTTCAAAAGATATACTAGTAAATTAGCAATAAATAAATATTGTGTTTCAATTTATTTTGATATAATTTAAATGTATTTAAAATACACAGACCTATATAATTTCAACTTTTCGAAATCATTGTTCTCGCGAATTTCCACAGTAGGACACAACTGCGTAAAATAGAACCTCGGTACTTTTCATTAACACGGGAAGTAACTGTTACTTTCGGTCGTGATCGAATCTTTAATTGGTACGTTTACGATAATTTAACATTTGGAAGAGACAGGCAAGGATAAATATTTAAAATAATGTATACTTTTTTTTATTTTTATTAACAATGATCTAATGATCAACTAATTGCTGCTGTGACGTACATGTACACTAGAAAGTTACACACCCTACGTAGATTTTTACAAAGTCGACTGGTTGGATTTCTCCTTGTTTGAAATTATTTATGAGTTTAAAATTATATAAGTTTACAGTTATCTTTTACTACTAATACTATTTTCTAATTTTTATGTTCGAAGCCTAACTTATTTTATGATGTAACGTAGGTCAAACCAGCTGTACAGGTGATACTCATAAAATTCCTGTGTATACTGTCTCTGTATAAGGATAAGCGTTATCTACGGTCTGCACGACCGTCAATGCTTCGGGGTGACAAGCATGTAAGATCAAGTCCCTCCCCTTACCTAAAAAATACCTAACGGTTAAAAATCTCGACCTTTAAGACCAGACATTAACAAAACATATATTACAAAACAATCATTGTATGATTGTTTGGTGTCGGTATTGGTTAATAAAAGTAAAATATTTATTTATAAAATAGTTATAATAAAGGAAAACAGAAAGCTTATCAGTGAATGCAGTTAAATAAAATTAAAATTTTTAAGTATACTTCTAAGTATAAGATAAAAAAAAACAGTCTGCTACGGTAAAGGCAAAAAGAATTTGGCGGGTCACCTATATACTTGATGCAGAAATTACAACATGCATTTTAATAAGATAAAAACGCTCAGATATTGGTCAGCAGTAAGCTCACGTTAGGTCACCTTACCGGAAGCACTTGTGATTCAGAAAATATGATCTCTCAAAATATTTACCCTAGATACACAACAAAAACAAACGCAGCGATTGTTTTTAATTGGTAATGCTTAAAGGTACTTGGACACAGATTTGAAGTTATTATTTTGTCTATAATATTGCGACTTATATATTTCAATAGCATTTCACACAAAAATTAATTAAAAATTTTATTTCGTTGAAAAGATATTGAAATTTCAAATTTTTCGGCGGGTTTGATTGACATATCATTGCACTCTCACAAATTTTATTTTATTCTCAATCCTTAGTAAAAGTGGCAATCTTGTTTTGTATAAATGAAATATATTAATACTATAATCTAGAAAATTCAGAATAGACACGATCGTAAGCAAAACAAACACACAATATATTGTCAGTCCGTGCAGTTGTGGTAAGCAGACTGTGACGATTGAACGCACCCGATGAATTCTAAATATAAACAATAACAGATATTTACAAAAACTGTGTTAATAACACGAGTGTTTTCGATTTGCTAAAATCTGAACGCATGTCTTGGTTCGGAATGACGATACTTGTTTTGCTTTCTAACAATTCTTCGCTGAATAAAATTATTTTTCTTGATGAAAGTTTTAATATTTCTCATTAAAACTCATCATAATTGTCACTTTTCATAAGGATTAAGAATAAAGTTAAAATTTGTAAAAGTGCCAGGATGTGTCAATCAAACCCGCCAACAAAGAGCATGAGCCATCTTATGCATAAAATGGCCCTGTACTTATATCAATAAATCAACTATCACCCTCTTTCCCATTTCATATATCAAAAGAAAATAGACATTTTGTGCTCTCATTTCCTATTAAAAAAATTCGTTTTTGAGAATCCAGTTATGGATAACAGGTTTGAAAATGTTCTTGAAATATGCAGAAAACATGCGTATTTGACTACCTTCAGCAAAAAAATAAAATATAAGCACAGCCCACGATCCAAAAAATAAAACATGTTTTTGGATCTTCAGAAACAGAGCTTTCATTATGTGTTGGCATATTTTGAATCAGAGGTTGTGCTCTATATGAAATATTGAAAAATAGCTTCAACTTTAGGTCATTTTCAAAGGAATTTACGGGATATTAGGAAAATGACGCATTTCATGACGTCATAATGCATTGACTAGATGGAAAATTACGTCACAATTAATAGATACGTGGTCACCAACACACCAAGTGATAAATACTACATTTGCAACCTAAACTGATCAGTTTTGATTTTTCAGAAATTGTCAGGGCCAAATATAGCCCAAAGTGGCTCTACCTCTTTAAAGTTTAAATAATTTTTAAATGAAATAAGAATTTTAATTAATTGTTGTGTGAAATGCTATTAAAATATATAATTCGTGATATTAAACAGAAAAAATGAGAAAATATTAACGTCAAATCTGTGTCCAATTACCTTTAAGTATGCTATTTTTTTTTCGTTCCAAAACTTTCTTTAGCAACGTGTTCATCTCATTACTTTACTTTCTAGGAAATATTTACAATTTGCACTAAAATTCTAATTTCTTTGGATAAAATACACTTGCAAATACACAGATATTATATTATATAGAATTACAATTTTAGAATTACAGATTGAAATCATCTGCAACATAACAATAAACATAAACAACCAAAAGTGTTGTCATTATTTATTCCAATAAGTACCATTATAATCATAAGCATTGCAACAGGGTACACAGAATATTTTTCCTCACATTTATAGGGAATTCAGAGTGTTGCTGAATTGAAAGTTGCTGTCGCAGAAGCATTGAATTCGCCAAAGGAACTAATAGAAATAGTAGACCAGAAAACTGTAACACTCTACCAAGATGATACAGAATTTTCCCGCATTTTGGACCACGAAGATCACATTAATGTGATTGAACGAACAAAAACACGAAAAAGTCGTTATCAGGAAGTTGACGAAAGTCAGTTTGAAAATGATTCGGGAAATGAAAGAAATGAAATCGGTGTAAATAACGCATTTCGTTCAATGCACAACTGTACACACTTTACAAGTAAGTCAAAAATATTGCAATAAGAACTTAAAACACTCTAAGGCGTTTGTAAAAAATATGGCACCTACATGTATCTAATAGAAATATTGTTTTTTTTTCTTTGTCAAAATTCTGCAAAATGTTGTGATGATTTATTGTTTAGTATCTTTTAAAAAGACGTGTTTCCATATAAATTTAGCATTTTCAGATTTCATGTGGCACAAAGCACTGATTTTTTGTGTATGGTGTCACCCAAATTTCAATCAGCCAAATTGATTGTGATATATTAACTCTTCTTTGTTTCCTCTGAGTTATAGTTTCCATCTGAAAAGTATACAGCGTTAAGGATAACTGTTTTTCTACTACATCGAATCATATCTTAAACATGCGCTCTTCAGCGATATCTGTAAAAAGCAGTTCCCGCATACCCTGTTATTTTCTTTTTCTTGACGTTGATCATTTCTAAACAGTTTTCCGCCTAATATAGTGACCATGCTTACTTTGAAAGTGAATTTCTTTGCAAAGACAATAGGAAAAAGTCATGGGGTTTTCTGTCTTTAGGACCTCTTAAGGAGAACTTTTCAACTGTGAAAAAATAAATTGAGTGCCTCAAAATTTATTATGATATACTGTATGTTGCATCACTTATTGAATGACCCTGATATACTTATAAATTAACAAGTTTCGCATATAAAATCCGAAACCTTGCACAAGCACAAGACTCAGCGTATATTTTTAGTACACTTAGATAAGCTGATATCACTATACGATATCTAAATTTCTTTGCATAACGACGATCAAAAGTTTAATTAAAAGTTTCCTTTCATTTTCAGTCAACAGCCTTGAAACAGCAAATACGGAATACGGTGGTAGTTCCGGTTTGCGGATCAAAGTTACAAACATTTGAAATGAAACTAACATACCTAACTTTAAGCAAGCGCCTAATAATTTCATGAAACGTAATTCATAAATAACTCAGTCAAATCTTGATTTAACAGAAATATAAAAAAAAAACTGTTACAGTGACAGATCACAGGTACTTGTGGATACGACCAACCACCCCCACCCCTGATTTTCAAACCACGGGGCTTATTGGACATTTTTTTTACAAATTATATTTAGTGCACTTATTCATCATGTGTACAATATGAAAAAATACCCCAAATCCTAAAACAATCGATCCACAAAAAATACTCCACTATGCATTATAAGAGAGAAAGGTATGCAACTCCGGTTTGTTTGCGTTTTACCCCCACTGGTCTTTCTGAGTCTAAAAACATGTATTTATTTTATCAACCTAAAATGTCGGACCACACTGTCTCTACATATAAATATTTCTGTCTTAGTCCATGTTATTGTATTAACTCTGTAACTCTGTATCTCGTAAAAATCCAACAATATCTCAACCATAGCATTCAAGTCAGAAAGTTGAAAATTCCCTTAGTAAAAGCAACGAATGTGCATAGAGAATGTAAGAAAATACCAGAGAGAGATTATTCCGTCTGGCCAAAATCTCACGGATTATCTTAATAAGTGAATTTGTGAAAAAATGTCCAATAAGCCCAGAGGTTGAATTTCGGGAGAGGGGAGGGGGTGTCCTGTCTACAAGTACCTGTGTGATAGAAAGATAAATAATTTGTGCAGAACCATTTCTATCCGATCCTACTCTTTACTGAAACATTTAGAGCCCCAAATGGCTAAAAAGAAAACCAAACCGGGGGCATGAAAATAGAGTTGAAGCTATTTATAACTTAGTATGAGTTATGAATATAGTTAATATAGAAAAAAAGGAGTGCTAATAAATTTACTAATAAAAATTGCATTTTTACAACCGAAAGCATTAAGGCAACGAACTTAATAATTTCAGCGTAGTAAAAATCAGATTGTTGGAAACAATTTCATTGTGGGAATGAATAAATTGGTCAATTGCAAAGAAATATTTTAAAACTGTATATGCTGCAAAAATATCGACAAACAGGCTTTGAAATTGCTATCACCTACAATCCCTCATACCCATTATTCTCTTAAAGTTATTAATCGTTTCTGTCACATATAATCAAACTTCTTATTTTTTGTTCTTTACGGTAGATCCAGATTTACTCTTTAAACACATCCATCGCGAACTGTTGATCACGGAAAATACAAAGGTTACTTGTCCAAACTGCAGCACGGAAATGGTGACGGATGACGCATTTCAAATGTGCGACATGTCAGAAGATGAGAAGTGTTTCTACAAAGAGAAAATTAATATGAATAGGGGTTTGAAGCACCATCTGCATCAACTTGCTAGGCAGTGGAGTGTTATGTCTGAATATGCTGACAACAACGTTAAACCATAAACGATGATTTTTTTTTTAAATAAAGTTTTATTATGCTCTGTATGTCCTATACTATCTATAATTTTCTGGCTTGTAGCTTATACTGAAATATGTGTTTATCTTAATCTTGATATTTAATCTTCGCTTTGTTATAACGGTACAGTTTAATTTCATCTACATGTAAACATTTTTAAAGAATTACTGTATTTTATTTTTACCTTAGTTTCTTCTCGTTTGATGTAAGTGTCCGGAATGCATTATCGAATCATGCGCAAAACATTTAGGGAAATGCTGAATTAAGAAGACAGTATGTTTTGTAAGCTCATAGGCCACATATATATGTTAAAAAATTTGCTATCAGATCTGTAAAATTAAAACAAATGTATTCTGATCAATTATCTTTATCAGGGTCACTATCCTTTATATATCCAAGTTCATATTTCATTATCCAAATTCTTTTATTTTTTTGAGAAGGACAGTTCTGATCATAGGTTATAGTTTTAAGCATTTCTATAAGATTTTTTTGCAAAACATTCAGAAACCTTTTTCAGAAAGCGAAGATTATTTACACTCTTCTTTAAAAGTTGAAAATAGTATGTCAATCATCGTATTCATAGACCTACATTGTACAACTACAAGTTTTAAGCTGCCCTGAGTCGAAATCTCAAGTGATCTCTTATAATCAAAATTTGTCCGTTGTCTGTCCGCATTGTCATCATCGTTCTCATCAGCTTTTCACATTTTCATCTTTTTCTCCAGAACTATAGGCTAATTTTAATCAAGCGCAAAACAAAGGATCTTTGGGTAAAGGAAATTCAAATTTGTTCAAATGAAGGGCCACGCCCTCCTAAAGGGGAGATAATTAATTAAAAGTGAAAAGTAAATAGTTGAAATATTTTTATCAAGAACAAATGGGCCAGGAAAAATGATAGTCATGTGATATCATTATCAGGTTGTGTAGATTCAGGTTTGTTCAAATCATGACCCCTGGGGGATCAGAACGATCAAATTCTTATATAGAAGTACAAAGGAAAAATCTTCGAAAATCCTCTTCTCATAAACAACAAAGATATGATCGGTAATATTTATATAGAAGCATTATTCTGAGATAGTGTAGATTTTTTTTTCTAATCATGACCCCTGGTGGAAGGGTTAGGCCATTATGGACAATATAGTTTTACATAGGAGTATCGGTAATTAGGAAAATAATTTCAATATCTTTTTTTCAAAAACAGCAAACTTTGTAATATCTATAGGGAAGCATCTTCAGATAGCGTAGATTAAACTTTGTACACATCATGACCCCCTGGGGTATGGTAGGGCCACTATGAAAGTTCAAATTTGTGGGAGAAAATTAAGATTATAAAAAATGTAAGCATCATTAGTTAGTTCAATTTCGTACAAATCATACCCCAATAACAGTCAGAACTACTTATACTTTAAGCGTTTCACATAATCAGATAATGATCTTTTCCCTAACAACAGTGTGCAGATGATCGTTGTGGCCACAGGATCTCTTGTTTCTGTAGCTACATGTAGCCCATTTCAATTTAAAAAAATGACAGGGGTCAAAACATTCTCATACTGTTGGAACTAAAAACAAAATATACTCCTTTTATGTACTTTGTTAGATGCTGATATGTGCATAGCTATTTTTTTTTTCTTTTATTTTTTAAAGATATAATTGATTTTTTATGTGTGTGGACAAGGGTTATCTCAATGTAGCATTTGAAATAAAATTAAACTAATCATAGACATGGTTTTGTTTTTGCCTTACCTTACGAAATGCATATGACATGCAATCTTTGAGATTTACAGCACAGACCCCAATTTTTTTTTAAGTAAACATTTCATCAACATTCTTCACACACGTCTTTTTCTAAGTGGAATTCTTGCAATTTCAGAATTTCAGGCGGAAAATGTTCCTCGACCCTTAAAGAATATTTGATATTTGGACTGAAACGGTTTGTGTTTTTATAGTTATTCGTCAGAATATTTTTTCGAGCCTCCCCTTTAAATAATTTTAAATGCAAGTGATTAAAAATAAATACATGGTAAACCTTCACCTTTATCTTCATTTGTTTATTTTTGTTTATTTTATTGGGAGTTTAAATCAGAATTCCAACTGTATTTTTCCTTTTCATTTACTAAACGCTCTTTCTCATAATCAAACGCAATGTTTCGAGCTCTGTGCATACTAGTTGATGATATATCAGTATTTCTCTCCATGCCAAACAATTATGTTAACTCATATTTCCATAATTATGTTCTAGAATTCGTCCAAAATTTTACACTTGCTGTGGCCTTCAACTCGTTATTTAGATATATCGACGACATATTGCCAATTTACAATAGTTACTGTTATTTCCATTCTGATGTCAATGCATATACGATGTATTCTGTTGAGCTTTACAAACGTCGAATTCCCTTAGTTATTCATCAATATACCTCACGTTTGTTACCTTGCATATTAAGGTTACATCTTTCAGTTGATTCGATACAGAAGAGCGTGCTCTACGTACAGTGTATGTATAATTTTTAAAACGAGGTAAATTATCGATAAATATGTTGATGAAACAAGAATTTCAGAGCCATAATTTAAAGTCATCATTTTGAAAGCTGTATGGTCGATATAGTGGCCTTGTCAGGAAATATAATTCAGCATTGTGTCAAATCTGACTCATGTTTTAGATATCAATTGTTAGTATATTATTTACACACTGAATTAACGACGGATTTCCCGTTATCATGACAAGGAGCATACGGCGGGTGTTACCGGTCGACAGGGGGTGCTCATTCTTTCATAGCACCTAATCTTACCTCTGATGTTTTGAGCTCAGTGTTTGTTCTGCTCCTATTCTTTTATATTGTTTTATGGATTTTTGACCTTGAAAAATCTTTTAAATTTCAATTTATTTATATGATTCGAAAACACATAGTACTTTTTATTCAAGCAAACATTCTTTAAAGAATTGTCTCACATAAGACTATATTCGACGTACCATTTAAGCAGCAATGCCTTCAGTACGACCTATGCCTCACAACGATTCTGTATGACAACAAAAACGAACAGGCCTGCATCTGTCTAATATTTTTATGCATATTGTATGCGGCAAACATCCATTTATGCCTTATACGTGTACATATGTGTACATATAAATGCAAACGAAGTAGCCTAGAAAAGTGTCACACAAGTTTGTTGAGTAAAGTTATTAAAGAATATAAAACACTACAGTCTTTGCGCAAGCTTAAGTTTTCAAAGAAGTATTTACATTTACATATACAACTCAAATATTTATAAAGTATGTGAGAGAGGTAACTGTTGTCAGACATGCCATTCCGATGAATGAACAACTTTGCTTAGTGACATGGATGTTGCTATAACATATCAGTTATTGTGCTTCTATAATCAGGTAAAAAGAACTGTGATAAGTTTGTGGTTTATTTTATATTTCTTTTGATCTCCCCCCCAAAATACGTTTTAATCTCACAATCATGAATCTAAGGAGCCCGAAAGATAACCCAAACTTCCAAATTAAACGTATCAGTGCACAACTGTTGATATCTTAAAAACTACTGTACAAATTAATATATAAATTAATGTATAAAGAGAGGAAATAATTTTGTTCCAAATATTTTTCGTTCCTTTTAAAGATTTCTTCAAAGTGAAAGCCTTTTATGCTTTACATTATCATTCATTTATTTATTTGCGCAAAGGACATTTGGTACAGAAGTAATTTCGGGAATGTTTCACAGAGAAATTTGCTTGACGTATGCACAGATTTCATTCCGAATTTTCTCTATTCTTTCACGTTAGGGTATTGAGCTCACTTCGCTCACTGCACTCGCTATTAGTAAGTTTATTTTCATTACATGCTCTCTTTCTCTGAAATTTATAACCAATCATGTCACATGTGTATTTATTTACAGAGTTTTTTTTACTAGTCCTTAAGGATATAGATAAAAAACAAAATAAATTGGCTATACCTTAAATTTAAAACATCAGAACACGACAAGTCCGAAATAAACTGTTTTTTATGATCTAGCAAAGAAAGATTGATTTCAAAATATAATTAAAGAGTATAAATTTTTAACAATGGAACTTATACATGTAGATGACACTATTTAGTTCTCGCTTGTCTTTATCAACTGTACAATAGTATTCAATTTATTTACAAAAGATATACATACATTTTGTTACGTGATATTGCTCAAGCTATACACCGAAAATGAAAATAGTTGTAGAAGTGTGCAAGTTTTACAAAATCTGCATGAGTTATTTTAAATGAAGAAGGTACTGAATATTAGGAAAAATGTTATAACCATTGATAAAAAAATTAAACGAAGTGAAGACAAAACCAGTCAAAACTACATATGACAGATTTTAGTCAACAAGCTCACTTTTCTCTTTCTTTAAAAATAACTTTTTACAATAAAGGATCTAACAATGTAAACCAAAGTTTTCTTTAAAAATAGGCAGTGACTGTTACTTTGCAAAGCGCTCGACATCAGAAGCAAAAGTCACGGGTCTTTCAGATATGAACTTAAAAAACGTAGGTCCCGTGCCATGTTGGGCGCTGGCACGATAAAGAACCCTCTCTGTTTAATGACCCTGAGTGCCGAGTATAGGTTTAAATTTGAAGCCCTTCACCGGCATACGGTGATGTCTCCTTATGAGTGAAAAATTCTCGAGAGGGACGTTAAACAACATACAATCAATCAATCAATTATAAATGGGAGAAAGTTATGACTTGTGATCACTTGTATTCAAAATATTCCAAAAAGTGTTTATCTTTATATTATATTATTGCTATATTAAATTTGATATTGATTTAAAAGAGAGGTCATGAAAATACTACTTACCGTTTTCTTAGACACTGTAGGCAATCTGGATACATTTCCTTTGCGGAAAACGAAAAAAAAACTCCAATTTTCATGACTGTTTTTCTTAATTTTTCATTGAAAATGACAGATAAGAATACAGTTTTTTATTTTGTTTACCTACAAATTATGACCCAAAACACATTATTTACCAAGCTAAAGTTGTAAAACATCAATAGAGGAATTTATTTCTCAAGTTTGATAAATCTGTAGGCACCCTTCATTTATTAGATCTTGACCTTAAACAAAGTTATATATAAGAAAAAATATTTTAAAAGTATTTTAAAATTTTTTTAAGAACAGCAAAGTTAATTGCAATACGGATGTGGAGACATCCTCGGGTACTGTAAAATTCAAACCCCTTCGCCAAAAATAAATCTTTTATACTGAACTGATTTGTGTTTTTGTCTAACCGATGTGCTCAGGTGAGTGTAGTTGTACATGGGTCTCTTGCTTAAATTTATTTTTTTTTTCATCTTTATATCCAGATGTACAATTCAAAATCAACCATCGTCTGTTGGTTGGAGAAGAAATAGATAATTACTAATTATTTCTTATCATTTTTATACGATTGAAATTGTTTCTAAGATAGTTTGAGGACAATTTATTATTCTTTGAACCTGGTGTGACGTGAAATTTTGGCCTCAGAAGAAGATCAAGGTCACCTCCGGTTTGCTTTAAATTTTGTCAAAAACTTTCAAATTGTGATAAATTGGCGTTTAAAAATGATGCAAAACCTATAGAAAAGTGTGTTTGAATGGGTTTTGATACAGGTTGTTAATTTTTAAAAGTAATATAAAGGACAAATAAACACTAAAATCAAAGTGAGTAAAACGTGGTGCAAGGATGGTCCAGATATCAACATTTCAACAGCTCTCCCTTCTTTATCAGTGGTCATTTTGCCAATGTTTTGTGTTTTTTAGTGAAACCAGTTTTCAATATTTGATAATTATCACGAAAACATGCTAATTACACAAAACGCGCGCAGCAAAGTACAGATTTATTGTTTTTAAGCTTCGTCACGGAACATTAGTTTTCTTCGTTTCTTTCTACAATTGTTGAGAAGACTCATTTGTTGTAAGTATTTGAAAATATCATAACATTCAATAGAGTATTTTTCAAATAAATACATTTTTAAAACTGAACACTTAGAGTTTTGTTAAGTGTATTCAAACTAAATTTTAAAATATCAAGTTGTTGTTTTTTATTATTTGAAAAATTTTCTTATTTACATGATTTTTCCTCTTGTTCTCTTTCAAGAGTCCAGTACAACATGTACATGCATCCAAATAAAGGACTGACAATAGGACTCATTCGTCATATTTATGACGTCAGGTGTCGCTGGTGTACTAGAGGTGGTTACGTAAACGCTTTAATCACCGCGGCACTTGTAACAATGTAAACAAATGAACGTGTTCTCGAACTTCGAGCTAAACCATGCTAAACGGAGGGGATGAATCGATCCTTAATCGAGCTGTCGCAACCGGGAGAACGGTTTATCCGAATCTTGGGTAATTTTTTTTTGTAAATAATATACATTTATGGAAACCTTCTAAGAATTATCGAGTGTAACATGCCTGTATGACGAAGATAGTACAACGACAAATCATTGTGTTTACAATCGACATTTTTGTAAATTGTCGGATGTATTGTCATCTTTACCACTTACACAAACACTAGATTTAAATGAAATTAGTATATGATATGAATGCATATGGCTATATTTTGTTATTTATTCCTTTTTACATGACAATCAGCTAGGTTATGTAGGTCTACACTGGTTACATACTGTTGCATTTCGTTGTTGTTGTTTAAAAGGACAACGTCCCAAATTATCATCAAGGGCAATTAAGTGCAACGTAATATTCATTCTAAGGCAAATACAAACTAAGCATTCATTTTATTTGAACAGATTACAAAAAACAATCATAATAAACAAAACTGGAACAAACGCAAACATTATATTTCAACCCTCACCAAAAAACTCTCCAGATCCTACACAGAGATAGATTAAGTGGCCATTCATTGATACTGGATAAAGATAACTGATTTCTGATCAGCCTCATATTGTTTGTTTTTTACATAAAAAAATGAGACTGGTACTTTTTCTTTTATGTAAGTCGCTCATATTTCACAGTGGTTAGAGTGTATGCCCTGTCCACAGACGCCAAATCTAAGAGCTGAACCTAATGTCGAAGGTTCAAATCCACTGTACTTTTTCGTGGAGAGATGAGACCGTATAAACCATGGTCCTGTTTGCACAAAAAAGATCCATCACTGCTCAATGGCCCACAGTACCGAGAATAGGTATATTTGCAGTCCACCGTCAGCAAATGTTGGTGTCTCCATATGTCAGTAAAAAAATCTTAGAGGAAATTAAACAACAAACAAACATAGATTTGATATGTGCCCCTATACTTTATAGTGCATATGTATAATTTGACATTTATTTGTTCTGTACATATTTTTTTTCATAGTCAGTAGCTACATGTATACTTAGAGCATAGCACCTTTGTTATAATATAGGTAAAAATGAGTACAAATATTTTAGAGTTATAATTTGCTAGGTCCATTTTATACAGTACCGATATTTGTGTTTCTATAATGTGACCATCAACAACTTTGTTTACATTTACAATTTCATTAAGTCGAAAAGATATACTCAGTAATTAAATAAAACCTGCTGCATGTAAAAATAAATAAAAGGCATATATACATGTAGTAGCTGTTATTGTACAACTAAATACAAAAAACATATAATTTTACAGTCCTCTGAAAAAAAGTATTATCAGGACTATGGATATACCTCACTTACATACTGACTTTATATTTGTTTCTAAACAAGAACCTATACTGAGTAGATTGGGTTATTTTTTAATTATTTAATAATATATATATTTTTTTATTTTATTTAGGAGATCAGCAGGTAAAATTAGATGTCAAAGCTTACAGGGAAGTTTATTATGGCTGGATGGTACATGTAACATAAAAATTCTGTTTTTCCCCATCCTCATGAAATGGCATCCATCCTATTGTCAGTGCTGCCAGGGAAAAAAAAGAACTGGTATGTAATCGCATTTGTGTTTTTTAAATGATAGATGGTACTCATAATTTATACCTAAGCAATACTTCAATGCTTCCATTTTTAATTCTTAAAAAAATGTTTTTCCTTTTATTATCACTAGGTGTATTACAACTTAAGACAAAGTGTTGAGATGTTTGGTAGTCCCATACATTCACAGAGAAAATGTTCTGCTGGAAATATGGGACAACACGTACACACATAGACTAGTTATGCTCATGCTTGGCAAATTCTCTAATAGATGAACTACAATAATTTTGTATGTAGTATCTTCAGACTTTTCACAAACTTACAATTACAATACAAATTATTCCATTTTAATTTGAAAAGTATATCAATTTTATTTATAAGTTAAAAATATTTAAAGACAGTTTATTTTACCAATTAACAAGTACAGTCGTGATAATGCTATTACTCTTTACTAATAATTGCCACTCATTCTTATTTGAAGGGATTCCGCCAAAAACTGAAAGGGAAAAGAAGCTGATGTACTCAAACAATCCCTGGCAAGAGAAAGTAATTTGTGAAATGAAAAAATGCACAGACTTAACATTTTAATTTTTTTTGTACAAAAATTGACATTGAAAGGAATTTACTGTATGTGTAGTTAAAATAGCGGGTTTCATATTTTAGCTGCTTTTTGCACAGAAGAGGATGTGCTAATATTCATGAAAACACTAAGAATGCATTTATAAATAGAATATAAGAAACAAATATTTGTAGCGCTTATTCATGATTATGCCAACAACTCTATATTCATTGATTGTGCTAAATTTTGAAAATATTTATGTACATGTACAGTATATTTCCATAGCTTGAACTTTTCTCTGTTAAGGATTTTGATTCTTTTATTCATGACTGTTAATAAATAAAACAATAAAGATTGTATTAAATATTTATACATGTTTATTCCTTTCATATTTAAATTTGAGCATGCAGGTACAATGTTCTTGTAAACCAGTGTTCGTGGATTTGACGAGTCTCTCTTGCCCATGGATTTTGTTAACATATTGATTGAATGTACATTATCAATGAGTTAAAATCCACAAAATTACATACCCATGAATGATTTTTCTTGTCCATGAACATTGAACCCCACAAATTAACATGACTAAAAAGATTCCACAGATATCATAATACATGTACTATCATTTTTAATTCTTTTTCAAAGCAAGCAACAAGATTTTTTTTTTATTTTTTCTAGAAATTAAACATGTGTCAAAAATTCTTAAAACTATGTACTTCTGTTTTAAAATTTAAAAAGTAATAGTTGTACATCTTTTATTTCTAAGCACATCTCATTTAATAACTTAATCATGCTAATAGCTATAATATATACCAATATGAGAAAGATTAACAGCTAATGCTTGCACTGAATTTTTCATCTCTTTGTCAAAGAATATGGCTGATCTTAAAGAAACATCACAGTGACTGCTAGTCATCATTGGGGTATTGGTCTTAACTTTATGATGCACACTTTAGTTCACAATTTGTGAGGAACAGTTCAGTCTTTGTACCTTCTTCTTGTCTTGACTGCAGCCACGGAACTGTAGGACATTTATTGCTTGAGTTTTAAAGTCCAAAACTGGATGTCAAGTTTATTTCACCCTTCTTTAGTCTACTTTTACCTCATGTAAACAAGGAATTTTGCAAATATTATTTTTGTTTTGTAATTGTTTTGAGTTAAAGTAGAATATTATATATTAAAATAAGCAATATTTACCAAGGGGAAATCAAAGACCCTACTCATACTAACAAAGCAGAGGAAAATATTTCTGAGTCATTATTTCTGATGTTGAAATTTAAAATGTATTATAAATTTAACATTGAACTTTGATATTAAATCATAAATTACAGTACTTATTCCATTTGCTAACAAATCAAGTTAATTCTATGGGGACATAAGCATGTCATACACTCTATTTGTACATTTTTAAAAGAAAACTGCCACTGTACATTAGATTCATCAGATTTAATCTTATTACATTTACCAGTGCTGCGTCTGTCTGTATCACAACAAAATCACAAAGCAACAAAAGCTTTAGACATTTTAATTAGATTTCAAACTTTTGAAAAAATATATTTAATAATATTGCCATTTGTCAAGCTGTTCAGACGCTGTTAATATAAATAATTCAAATGTCTTTTGACGAAAAAAAAATAAAGAGGGAGTTCACTTTTTTTTCAATTTAAGACAAAGTTAAAATCCACCAAGTCAATGTGTTTTATACTGTATATAGTAACTCATTTTTCTTGTTAAATCTATATGATTTAATGGCATATACTTCGTAAAATACTAATAAAAATTAATCAAAATCATTATTTTACCAAAAATCTAATCCTTGGTATCGCCAACTCTGAAATTCTGGTGACAAGCGACATCGTGTTTACCAAACTTTCATAATCAGCTGATCATCTTCGTGACCAATTTAGCGTCACTTTTCGTCTCAAACAAATGTCTAGATCTGAAAATAATGAGTGTCCACGACCTCTACAACATCCTTGCACACCACAGAGAGTTGGCATTCGTTACAAATTAATTAATTTGGAGGTATATGTCCAGGAGAAACCACAGTGTCTCGCCACGCTACCATTTGTTTACACTCAGTCAAGCGCTTGACAAATTCAAACGTTTGCGTAACCAACTCTAATACTGCAGCGCCACCCAACGGTTAATGACTTGAATGAATACTATTGTCAATTTTATGTTTTAATTGCACAAAGTAATGTTAAACAGATTCACTGCAAATAACTTCAGATAACCAATCCCCACGCTGGTGTCACACTTGCCTAACACAACAATGATATAAGCTTGGAGTACTAAAAAAGAATTGAAAAAAAACAAACTGACCTATTCTATCTCCTAAATTCCCTAATAAAAAGCATTCAAACAGCGAAATAAAGATAGTTCAAATCAGATATTGGAAATGATATCCATCAGTGCCCTTGGAGCATCCCTAAAGACCAGTATGCTGTGGTGTTCTGTTCATGGGTACAAAGACCTAAGACATGTACATGTTAAGGATAAAAGCTAATGTTATCAGAAATTACTACATTTTTTATTATTATTATTATTTTTTAAAGCAGGCATTTGCAATATTTATTGAGCTAGAATTAGAAACCTAGCCTGAACATTCATTCCAAATTTTCACCAACATTCCCTAGAAAATTTCTCTCCTTTGATAAGGTACGTTTCAATTTTACTCTAAACGTCACGTATTCCCACAAATAGGCTGACTTAAATGGCCCGTCTCAAATCTGCATTCCCAAAAATATATTGCAGAAACCAAGTATTGATAATTTTCTTTTTTTTTTCTTTTTTTTTCTACCGACCCAAAATTTTTATCCAAAATTTGGAGAGGACAAATAGACATAATTCTAAAACTGGCGTTTGGTATTTTTTTAACAGAAAATTACGAATATGTTGATCATTTTAGTATTATAGTAAAGATTTCGAATAAATTCTGATAATTTGATCATTTCCAAGAACCATAAAATATGTAAAACGAAATATATTTTTATCTTTTTTATTTACAGAAACTACGAAAAATGCTAAAAGTATAAACACGCCAAATACACGTACATGGTTGAATTAATTAATGAAGATCTAAGTAGGCAATATCACTTCTTTTTGTACGTAGTCTACGCTGTCATAACCTCTTTTTATCATTTGGGCAATCGGATATTTTAAAAAAAAAAAGATATATGTCATCATTAAATATTCTGAAATATCATAATTATACATAATCAAACTTAACTCAATATGAGTTAAGTTGTATTATAGAAATGAGTAGATCAACTTTTGTAACATAGATAAAGAGGCATAACTCTTGCAACATTTAAACATCACTGACTTTTGACACTACCCTTTAAAATCATTAAACTTTGACACCATCCCTTGTTTACACCAGCATATATACTACGCGCGCGCCAATCGCAAATTCTTTCTGGAAATTCTTCTCAACAAAATTCAACAGACTAACCACCATCGAAGGATTCCTTCACACTTTAATTGCCATCCTATAATTTTGGTAAAGTATTTAGGTCATCGAAGCTACGGTACGTATTTACTTCCATTTATTTTTATTTGGTTGACATCATTTAGGCTTGTAAATTTGGTAACCGATTTCAGCTCCACCATCATCCTCTCGGCATTTGCCGCCATCATTGTTGCATGGTTTGTTTGAATTTTTAAGAAAACCTAAGGTATTTCTGTTTACTAATAAGAATTAACAATAATTATAATGGATTAAAAATGATTTTGAAACACAGTTAAGATTGCAAATCATGATTTTATTATAATACTTAACGTTAAGATTCGTCGGGCCCGTGCAGGCCCGCTTAGCTAGCCTTTAGGTTACCATGCATGTTATAACAGTAAATATATTAGTCTTTCGAATTCCTAGGGAATGTTGCGGTGTAGCAAAAGGAAAGCCAAGTCACCCTATGCTAGGCCTGTCAGGACCCCAGCCGAAAGGTCCATTGCAGCCACGGCCCCCGTGATCACTGCAACCCAGGTTTCACATCCAGCCAGCAAGACTGCTAATTCATCGGTGGCAATCCTTCATCCTCCCGAAGTCCCACAACCTCCTGAAGTCCCACATTCAGCTAGCATGGACTCCAATTCCACAGTGGCAACCACTAATGCACTTTCCATAGGGCATATTACAATGGAGCAATCCCTGTCATCAGGTGAAAGCCCTTTAATTAGTATTACAGACGAGCTTGGGGTTCATGTCCCCCAGGCCATCAAAGAAAAAAATTGGTCAAAGCAATATATTGATTTGGCAAAAGTTATTATTTCAGAAATAGAAAATCAAGATACGCATAAATTCTCTATTGTTGAAGGGCAATTGGTCATCGAACCAAAAACCAAAACAACCAAAATCATTACAATGCAAAGTTGGGTTGATGCTTTTTTAATATTCGCTAGTATATACCTAGCTCGGCATCCTTCAGATATCCAGGGCATATTGAAATATATACACACAGTGCGCCTAGGCTACAGCCGAAACACAAATGCTAATTGGCTTGAATATGACAGACAATTCCGTCTCAAAATGTCCAAAAATACATCACTTTTTTTTGGCTCAGTAGACGCAGAGTTGTGGCTAATATACATGCAGGCCCAACCTAGCCTCAATGTTCCACAACCAAAAGCATCACTTAAATGCTTTGATTACAATCTCAAAGGCTCATGCTCCAAATCACAGTGTTTCTATCAACATGAATGCATGCACTGCAACAAGACCCATCCACTTATACACTGCTGGGCTTACCGGTCTACACTTACTCAATCTTCAATGCCTAATACCAACTACCAACAGTCTAACAGTAGATTAAATCAAACTCGCCCAACTGCAGGTCAGCAGAATTATGCCCAACAATCTTACTCTAATTTTCGTCCCTATCGCCCATACCAGTCACCAACACCAAGATTTAACACGCCTAGGTTTTACTCCAATTAAGCTCCCAGTAATACAGAAATATCTAGCATTGTACCCTCAAGTTCAAGATGCCCAATTGTTACTCAATGGTATTACATCTGGTTTTTATATGAATTATGCAGGCCCTCGAGACTATTTACAACCAAAAAACATGAAGTCTGCTAAGGAACATGTGCAAGAATTATTGTCGATTATTAAGAAAGAAATAAGCTTAGGTCGCATGGCAGGCCCTTTCCCTAGCCCCCCCCCCCCTTCTCCAACCTTAGGTGCAACCCGGTCGGAGTGTTGCCTAAAAAAGACGGGGGATGGAGGTTGATTTCAAACCTGTCCGCACCAATCGGTAATAGTATCAATGAACAAATTGACCCAGTTTTATGTTCAGTCTCCTACAGCTCTTTCGACCAGGCAATTTCCATGATTCAAAAAAATGGGAAAGGGGCATTACTCTGTAAGATGGATTTGGCCAGTACATTTAGACTATTACCAATCCACACTACAGATTTTACCTTATTAGGTATGTGTATTCAAGACAAATATTATTATGATATGTGCATGCCATTTGGTTGCTCCATAGCTTGTTTAACATTTGAAAAATTCCCATCATTCCTGCATTGGTTGGTAGCACAAAAAGCCAAAATCAAAACATCATTCATTACCTATATGATTTCTTATTTGCGGGGAGTCAAAATACTCCACAAAGTTCTCAACTTTCTGATACATTTAAGCTAACCTGTGGTGAACTAGGTGTCCCAATAAATGATAAAAAAAAAACGAGGGTCCCTGTACAAGATTGAGGTTCCTAGGGTTAGGGATTGACACAGTAGAACAGGTAATCTTTATTCCTGACAACAAAGTTATAAAACTACAGTATAAGCTTACCTCACTGTTTTCATCCAAAAAAGTAACACTCAAGGAAATGGAATCACTCTGCGGGTCCCTAAACTTTTTTTGCAAAAGCCATCCCAGGTAGCAGAGCATTTAATCGCAGGTTTTACAATACAACAATTAGCATTAAGAAACATTACTTTTGATAAAGGTTACCCAAGCCGTTAAGGAGGATGCTAAAGTTTGGTTAACATTTCTTAAAGACTACAATGGGCGCTCTCCATTCCCTGATCTATCCTGGTCAAGTAACGAGTCTCTTAACCTTTTCACCGATAGTTGCGGTTCCTATGGTGGAGGTGCAATTTTTCAGAATCACTGGGCAGTTATTTCCTGGCCAGAATCATGGGGCCCAGATATTTGAAGAGATATCACCTATTTAGAACTAGTACCAATTCTGTTGGCTATTTGGGTTTGGGCTGATTATTTTGCAGCAAAGAAATTATTGATAAATACCGACAACATTGCTTTGGTTTATATCCTTAATTCCCAAACAAGCAAGTCTCAAAGGGTCATGACACTTTTAAGGCCATTAATATTGTGTTGCATTAGGCATAACATCCAGATTAAAACTATCCATGTTCCAGGTTATCAAAACTCAATCGCGGACTCAATTTCTCGATTTCAGTGGGGAAAGATTCAGAACCTTGGCTCCTCAGGCAGACAAGATTCCAGTCAGTATACCTCCGGCATTGACAACTCTCTTAAATGACATGTAGAAAGTTTACTCGAAGCAGCAGTATCTAAAAATACTGCTTCAACATATCGGAAGGGCATTAACTCTTGAAACCCTTCGCTCTAAAAATAATTTTGCCTTGACTTAGCCTCCACAAGGTCATCAGATTATTAATTACATTGCATGTACCTCCATACAAACCATATATCACATGCCACAGCAAGATGTTACTTAAGTGGTATCAGTTACAAAATCCAGTTAGATGGGGGGGGGGGGTGGACAACACTTAAGTCTTTATAGTTAAGAAAATGTTCCTTGTTAATCAAAAGTTCAAAAACTGATCAATATTGTAGGGGTACCACATTACAAATTACATACAGTCCTTAAAGTACATCAAGTACAAGGCCCATTTTTCTGCCTTATCAACGCTAAACCTGTCACCAAATATCAGTTCACATCACTCCTACACAAAGCCGTGAAATTCATCGATTTAGACACATCTATATTCAAATCACACTTATTCAAAATAGGTGGGGCTACTAAAAACAGTCTCCCTGTCATGGCATTGGGGCAAAATTTTGTCCGCTTGTGGCGGATGTCTTCATGTATTATATTAATCTATTTATCATACATGAAGACATATGGCCGAATTTTGCTTAAGCCTGCCACTGATTCTGTTTTCTTCCAGGTCTGTGGCCAATAATTGGGCTTATTTTAATTGACACTTTTATGGAATACATTGAGTGATTGAAAACATTGATGAACTGATTGATTGTCATATTGACTGATTGAAAAACTCATTGATTGAAAATGTTGATTGATATGTTGTTTCTTGTGTTGTTTGATTGAAGTATTGATTTTTCAAAATATTGACTGATTGATAATTTTATTGAGTGTTGATTTTACATCATAACTAACCAAAGTCGATGTAGATCACACATATAACATAATGCAATGATATACTGATTTGATATAGTGTTTGTCAAATTTTATTTCAACATGTATTATTAAAGTAAAGCCATGACAAAGACTGCCAATACTGTGTTGTTGATCTATTCTATTGAAATAATCAAACTTAACTCAATATGAGTTAAGTTGTATTATAGAAATGAGTAGATCAACTTTTGTAACATAGATAAAGAGGCATAACTCTTGCAACATTTAAACATCACTGACTTTTGACACTACCCTTTACAATTATTAAACTTTGACACCATCCCCCGTTAATACCAGCATATATACTACGCGCGCGCCAATTGCAAATTCTTTCTGGAAATTCTTCTCAACAAAATTCAACCCCACCCTCCCAACCCTTAATTTAGTGCGTACTCATATTATTCTCTTTCTGTTTTTCTGCTGTTCTTTTATGTATTTTTCAGATTGTGATTGTCAAGAGAGTGTTAACCCTGGTTATATCTGTCAAAACAACACCAAAGCGTCATGGCTTAACAAATAGATACCTGAAGTGTTCACACTTTGACCGGTGCATTGCCGAATTTTGCTTAAGCCTGCCACTGATTCTGTTTTCTTCCAGGTCTGTGGCCAATAATTGGGCTTATTTTAATTGACACTTTTATGGAATACATTGAGTGATTGAAAACATTGATGAACTGATTGATTGTCATATTGACTGATTGAAAAACTCATTGATTGAAAATGTTGATTGATATGTTGTTTCTTGTGTTGTTTGATTGAAGTATTGATTTTTCAAAATATTGACTGATTGATAATTTTATTGAGTGATGATTTTACATCATAACTAACCAAAGTCGATGTAGATCACACATATAACATAATGTAATGATATACTGATTTGATATAGTGTTTGTCAAATTTTATTTCAACATGCATTATTAAAATAAAGCCATGACAAAGACTGCCAATACTGTGTTGTTGATCTATTCTATTGAAATAATATGTATTTGACGTTTTGGCAAAGGATTTTAAACAATTTTTTCCCATCAAATCTCAATTAGTAAACTTAAATCTGTGATTTGAGTTTTTGTCATTGAAGTAAACTTTTAAAGAACTAATAATTTCGATTTACAAAAGGAATGAAAGCATTTAGCAATTGACTACAATCTTCCAATGCCCTTTTCTTCGACCATTATTTAGCCTATTCATAAAGATTGGATCTCTAAGTACATGTAAGTGATTTTTGAAATACTTTACTATGGGCAAGTTTAATAGAAATGGCAAACAACTTAATCATTTACAAAAACAGAACAACATGCCGTATTTTATTTCAATTATGATATTATATGGTCGAGGGTCCTATAGTCGTGCGTGCCCAGAAGTCGTGCACCATTTTGTTTGTTGTCAAAAGTTTAGCACGTGCTATGATATAATGTCATAAGCAACTGCTTTTGAAAGAGCAGAGAAGGAAGTACTTACTCTGAAACAAAAAAGTCAAATATTCTGAGGAAACATTTATAAATTAATCAAATAAACATAAAAATCAATAAATCCGCCATTTTGCTAAATACTCTTCTAAAAGTTTCTAAATATATGCTCGACCTGCACGGAAGCGCCACCTATGGACACGGCGATCACTGGGTATTTTATTTTTATGCCCCCGGATCGAAAGATCGGGGGTATATTGTTCTTGTCCTGTCTGTCTGTCTGTCTGATTGTTTGTTTGTTTGTCCCCCAACATTAACCTAGCCCATAACTATTCAGTGGTTGGGGCTATGGCTTTCATAATTCATAGGTGTGTTACTTGTGACATGTCCTTTCTTTGGGTACCACCAAATTTGACCTCTTGACCTTGACCTTGGAGTTTGACCTACTTTTATTCTATTTGTTATCAACTTTAACCTTCGCCATAACTTTTGAACAGATCGAGATAGAGACTTCATATTCATAATGCCTACTCCACTAAATAAGCACTTTCAAATGACACCAAGGATAATGACTTCTTGACCTTGACTTGTGACCTATATGCTAAAAATAGATTTTTCGAACTTTCGGTATATCTTTTGAACCACAGGAGATAGAGACTTTATATTTGGTATGCCTACTTCACTAATTAAGTGCTTTCAAATGACATCGAGGTCAATGACCTTGTGACCTTGACTGTAGCCTTTATGCTAATAATAGCTTTTTCGGACTTTGTTGCCGCCGGGGGCACAGTGTTTCACAAACACGTCTTGTTTTTCCTTTTGTCAAGAATCTTAAAAGATAACTTTATAAAAATTCTATAGTTCTTATACTGAAATACGTAATTATTGCTTAAAAATGCGTGTAAATAAAGAGTGTTGAAAATGTTATCACTTATTTTAGAAAAAAAAAAACAATCGTAAAACTAATTAAATCAAAAAAAAAATCCAAAAAATTCTAAAAATGATTGAATTGATCCTTTGAATAAAACATTTTAGTCACCTGAAATTAGTTTTTATTTTGTTTTTATTTTTTTTTTTTGGCCAAATATTTGCTGCTTCATTCAAACGCACGACTACTGGTCCAAAACAATTATGGCCAACGTAAAACTCACGTGTTTTAAGCCCCGATTTTAATTTCAATAAAGCGCATAGAAATATTTTTAATATCAAGAAAATTAGACAATTACAAGGTAAGTTTAAATATCAGAAGAAATAACCATTGTACTTAACACCGATACCCTCTTCAGAGCACGACTACTGGGCATTCGAAGGTACATAAACGAGATAAAAATAGACAGGTGTACATGTAATTTTAAAATATATACATGTAAATGCAAGTGAATATAACTTCATTTGAAAAAAAAATACAAAAAATATTATATCCTTTAAATATTTTTACATGAAAGGGATTATAGCTTTATATTCTTCAAACCTTGTGTTATATATGTGAAAAATGTTGTGTTGGTTCTTACTTATAATTACGTTTCTCATTTCTTGTTTTTGAGATTGAGGACATTACATGTGCATGTCCCTGTAGGAAATCTAACGGCGATGCTTAATTATAAGGCAAGTCAAATGATATGCAAGGATAAGACATAAAGTATATACGCAAAAAAGGATTTTTTTCATTTAAATAATTGTACCTGTGAAAACAATTGCGTTACATGTACCCTTTTCAAAGATTTGGTTTTTTTTTAAATTAAAGTTGATCAAGGTCCAATGTCAAGCTTAAAATTAAATGGTAAAATTTGATGATACCAGTTAAATGTCATGTTTTACGATATACACTCGTGAGTAAAATGGTAAAATCTTATCACCGACTCTTAAGATATGTGGGCAATATTTTTCAAAATGGTCAAGGCAAAATAAGCACATAATTGGTATAAAAAGAAAGGTATTGTCACAGAAAAAATAAAGACCATAGTAGCACTTCTTTAAAAGATCTTGCAATTCTAAGGTTAAAGTAAAAATATCAGATATATTTATATTCATGGAAATATCATGGCAAAATAAAAAAAAAACATAGTTGAGTAAAGTCTACAAACTCTAGAACTATAGTTCTAAAATTTGTAGACTTTACTCAACTATGTTTTTTTTTTATTTTGCCATGATATTTCCATGAATATAAATATATCTGATATTTTTACTTTAACCTTAGAATTGCTAGAACTTTTAAAGAAGTGCTACTATGGTCTTTATTTTTTTGTGACAATACCTTTCTTTTTATACCAATTATTTGCTTTTTTTGCCTTGACCATTTTGAAAAATATATATCTTAAGAGTCGGTGATAAGATTTTACCATTTTACTCACAAGTGTATATCGTAAAACATTTTACTGGTATAATCAAATTTTACCATTTAATCTTAAGCTTGGCATTGGACCTTGATCCACTTCAATTTAAAAAAACCCAAATCTTTTAAAAGGGTACATGCTACGCAATTGTTTTTAAAGGTACAATTATTTAAATGAAAAAAAAATAATCCTTTTTTGCGTATATACTTTATGTCTTAGCCTTGCATATCATTTGACTTGCCTTATAATTAAGCATCACCGTTAGTTTTCCTACAGGGACATGCACATGTAAAGTCCTCAATCTCAAAAACAAGAAATGAGAAACGTAATTATAAGAAAGAACCAACACAAAATTTTTCACATATATAACACAAGGTTTGAAGAATATAAAGCTATAATCCCTTTCATGTAAAAATATTTTAAGGTAATAGTATTTTTTCTATTTTTTTCAAATGAAGTTATATTTACTTGCATTTATATGTATATATTTTAAAATTACAAATACACCTGTCTATTTTTATCTCGCTTATGTACCTTCGAGTGCCCAGTAGTCGTGCTCTGAAGAGGGTATCGGTGTTAAGTACAATTTAAATGAAAATTATGGTTATTTCTTCTGATATTTTAACTTACCTTGTAATTGTCTAATTTTCTTGATATTAAAAATATTTCTAACCGCTTTATTGAAATTAAAATCGGGGCTTAAAACACGTGAGTTTTACGTTGGCCATAATTGTTTTGGACCAGTAGTCGTGCATTTGAATGAAGCAGCAAATATTGGGCCAAGAAAAATAAAAACAAAATAAAAACAAATTTCAGGTGACTAAAATGTTTTATTTAAAGGATCAATTCAATCATTTCTAGAATTTATTTGATTTAATTAGGTTTACGATTGTTTTTTTTTTTTCTAAAATAAGTGATAACATTTTCAACACTCTTTATTTACACGCATTTCTAAGCAATAATTACGTATTTCAGTATAAGAACTATGGAATTTTTATAAAGTAATCTTTTAAGATTCTTGACAAAAGGAAAAAAAAATAAATACCCAGTGATCGCCGTGTCCATAGGTGGCGCTTCCGTGCAGGTAGAGCATATATTTAGAAACTTTTAGAAGAGTATTTAGCAAAATGGCGGATTTATTGATTTTTATGTTTATTTGATTGATTTATTATTGTTTCCTCAGAATATTTGACTTTTTTGTTTCAGAGTAAGCACTTCCTTCTCTGCTCTTTCAAAATTATGACATTATATCCTAGCACGTGCTAAACTTTTGACAACAAACAAAATGGTGCACGACTACTGGGCACGCACTACTATATTGATGAATAACTAAGGGAATTTGACGTTTGAAAAGCTCACCAGAATACATCGTATATTTATCGACATTAGAATTGAAAAACAGTAACTATTGTAAATTGGCAATATGTTGTCGATATATCTAAATAACGAGTTGAATTTAAGGCTACAGCACGTGTAAAATTTTGGACGAATTCTAGAAGATTATTATCGAAATATGAGTTAACATAACTGTTTGGAATGGAGAGAAATACTGGCATATCATCAACTAGTATGCACAGAGCTTGAAACATTGCGTTTGATTATGAAAAAGAGCGTTTAGTAAATGAAAAGGAAAAATCAGTTGGAATTCTGATTCAAACTCCAAATAAAATAAACAAAAATAAACAAATGAAGATAAAGATGAAGGTTTACCAAGTATTTATTTTTTATTACTGGCATTTAAAATTATTTAAGGGGGAGGCTCGAAAAAATATTCTCACGAACAACTATCAAAACACAAACCGTTTCAGTCCAAATATCAAAAATTAATATTCTTTTAGGCTCGGGGAACATTTTCCGCCTGAAATTCTGAAATTGCAAGAATTCCACGAAGAAAAGGGTGTGTGATAAGAATGTTGATGAAATGTTTACTTAAAAAAATTGGGGTCTGTGCTGCAAATCTCAAAGTTTGCATGCCATATGCATTTAGTAAGGTAAGGTAAAAACAAAACCATGTCTATGATTAGTTTAATTTTATTTCAAATGCTACATTGAGATAACCCCTGTTCACACAGATAAAAAATCAATTACATCTTTAAAAAATAAAAGAAAGAAAAAATTAGCTTTGTACAGATCTGCATCTAACTTAGTTTATTAATGTACATAAAATAAGTATTTATATATTTTTAGTTCCAACGGTATGAGAATGTTTTGACCCCAGTTATTTTTTTAAATTGCAATGGGCTACATGTAGCTACATTTAAGGATGGCGTTTTTTCAGAGGGCAAAAGGATTCCTTTTACGGCAGCAGGAAACAAGAGACCCTAGGGCCACACCGATCATCTGCATACTGTGGTTAAGGAAAAAATAAGTATCTGATTATTTGAAAAGCTAAAGGATTAAGTAGCCCCGACTGAGATGGGGGTATAATTTGTACAAAATTGAAATGAGTAATGATGCTTACATTTCGTTTTTACTATTCTTATATTTCTCCCTCAAATATGAACATACATTGTGGCCCTAACATACCTCAGGGAATCATCATTTGTACAAAGTTAAATCTACAATATCCGATGATGTTTCCCTATAGATATGACAAACTTTGCTGTTTTTGAGAAAAATATATTAAAATGATTTTCCTAAATACCGATACTCCTATGTAAAACTATATCGTCCATAATGGCCTAACCCTACCACCAGGGGTCATGATTTGGAAAAAAAAATCTACACTTTCTCAGAAAATTGTTTTATATGAGTATTACCGATCAGATCTCTATTGGTCATGAGCAGAGGATCTCTCCTTTCTTACTAAATATAAATTTTGATTATTCCGATCCCTTCCGGGAGTCATGATTTTAACAAACCTGAATCTAAACAACTCGAAAATGATTCCACTTGACTATCTTTTTTTCCTGGCCCATTCGTTCTTGAGAAGAAAACGACGCAATTTACTTTTCACTTTTTAATAAGTATCTCCCTTTGGAAGAGGGTGGTCCTTCATCTAAACAAATTTGAATTTTCTTTACCCAAGGATACTTTGTTTTACGTTTGGTTGAAATTAGCCCGGAGTTCTGGGGAAAAGATTAAAATGTGAAATATTTTAAAAAGCTTATAAGAACGATGACGACATTGCGGACAAAAAACGGACAAAATTCGATCAGAAAATATCATTTGAGATTTCGGCTAAGGGAAGGTAAAAAAAAACTGTAGTTGTACAATGTAGGTCTATGAATAAGATGATTGACATGCTATTTTCAACTTTGAAATAACAAGTAACTATGTAAATAATCTTCGTTTTCTGAAAAAAGTTTTCTGAGTATTTCGCGAAAAATCCCAATAGACATGTTTAAAACTATAACCTATGATCAAAGCCTTCTTTCTCAGCAAAATAAAACATAAATTAGAATGCTCAGGATAATGAAATATGAACTTGGATATATAAAGGGCAATGCCCCTAGTAATAATAATCAAAAAGATTTTTTTTTGTTGAAATCTTTCAGTTGTTTCAACAATATTGTACATGTATATAGTCAGTAAGCTTGAAAAAATACCGTCTTTATAATTCACCATCTATGTTTCGTGCATAATTTAATAATGAATTCGTATACTTACATCAAACAAAAAGAAATTAGCCAAGGTAAAAATAAAAGTAATACAGTAAAACAATGTTAAGTTATTTAACATGTAGATAAAATTCAATTGCACAGTTTTGACAAGGCGGAAATAAAATTGACATGATTGAGCTAAACATATATTTTAGCATACATTAAATACGAGGATATTACTGATATTAGAGAACGTTCAGATAATTTTGAAACTTTCAAAAAAAATCATTGTTTATGGTTTTACAATGTTGTCAGCAGATTCAGACATAACACTCCACTGCCCAGCGAGTTGATACAGCGTGTGCTTCCAACTCCTATTCATTTTTATTTTCTCTCTGTAGAAACACTTCTCATCTTCTGACATATCGCACATCTGAAATGCTGTATCCGTCTCCATTTCCATGCTGCAGGTTGGACAAGTAACCTTTGTATTTTCCATGTTCAACAGTTCGCGATGGATGTGATTGAAAAGGAGATCTGGATCTACAAGTAAAAAATCATAAGGATAAGAAACTATTGTGCAATATGTGGGTGAAACGATAAAGCGCTTGAAAAGAATAAAGGGTGTAAAGGATTGTAACCGATTACAATATTAATATCAAAGTTTGTCGATATTTTTGTGGCATCGGCAGTTTTCAGATGAATATTTCTTTAATTTGCAATTGACAAAAATATTCATTGTGAGAGAGCGAAATAAGTTTTGAGATCTTGTGCCAAATCCCATTGTATATACATATTACAATAAAATATGTTCAATTCAAAGTGTTTCTCAACAATCTGATAATTGCAACCCTGAAATTAATCATGGTTTAAGAAATATAGAAATAGCGTTTACCTCATATGTATGCAGATCTAAAAGTTAATAAGTTGAAAATAAAAGACAACGATGAAAATGAATCACATTTAAATGCTTTTAGTAAAGCACACACTTTTATAGGCCATTAGTTTAAATATGAAGCTATTTGTTAGAAGTGAAAAATTAAGACTCTACTTTTTCATACTATTCATTTGTATTCTATTTAAACAAGTTACCATGGTCATTGATTGGCATTTTATTTAGCAAGTTAATTACTTTATACAAATGTTACTTCGAATTCGTTGCCATGATGCTTTTGCAGTTGGAAATTTGCATATTTTATTTGTCAATTTATTGGTGCAGATCTCTTTCAATATATATCTAGATTCATAACTGTTACTATTGTCAATTGTTTTTTTTACCGCCATTTTCATGTCTTCGACTCGGTATCATTTTAGCCATCAGAAGTTCTAGAAGTTTCAGATTGAAGTAAGATATTAACAGAAAGGTTTTGTACATGTTTTAACGATGTCACCCAACTTATGTCATATATTAAAGGCGTTTCATGATATTATTAGGTGCTTGATTACGCAGTACAGTTAAGGCAACATTTTCTATAAAAAGTCACCGAAAACGATACACTTATCTGTTTTATTTTTCAGCAAGACAATGTAGTTAAAATAGCTTTATATTATCTTGACAAGTATGCCCATTGCTATTCACCTCGGTACTTTTTAACATCATATGACTCTTTTAAGTCACGTGGTCTCCGATTTTACGTCGACATATGAAACATGTGAAATGTCAAATTTAACCAAAACGTTCAAGGGTAAGGCAAACAAAAAAATAACTGCACAGTTTTTAAGATTGTCCCTTTGTATCTATGCTTCCGCAAAAGTGATGCTCATTCAGTTAGTTTTCCCAGAATATAATAAAGTTGTTCAGTTAAAACAGGCAGTTGTATATAAGAAATAAGGTATATTCCTAATTTCAAAGGAAATTATAAATTACCTAACGGATTGTAAAGAAATGAGCATCACTTTTTGAAAATTATGCAGTATACAGTAAAATGTATAATTTAAAATATAAGCCTACTTTTAAGATTTTCGCCTTGCCCTTGAACTTTTTGATTAAAAATCGACATCTTGGTGCAGTAAATCTAAATATAGTTTTCAAACGCATCGTTTACCCAGCATGGGAGATAACTCTTAAGTACTTGATTTTACCTAGTAGATTTTGAATAAAATTCTCGCGGACTGTGCGGGGATCTTTCTACTAAATTAAACGGTATGCATAAAACATCCAGGACATTACTTTCTATTTTATGACTTCATTCTCTATACAATGTATGAATTTATACACTAAAAGACGTCTTTCAGACCTTCCACATTTCCTCAAATATGTGTTAATACATATGCTGCTACGTGTAGTTGTTAAGTTTGCCGCGGCATGTTATCAAAAAGCCGATTGTTAATAGAAATGGAAATATTCATAATTAATAGTCAATATATAGCCTCCATCAATAATTAATTCGATAATTATACCCATCTGTCCCTCCTGTACATACACTTGTGTACAAATAAGAAAACGTTTTGACTGTTGGTTTGGATTTTTTTTTCGCAAACGAGATTCTATCGTGGCTTTCATTCAAACCTTCAACGCCTAAGGGATTTTTGTTGTACGTGTTGAAGAATTAAGTGTAAAGCATAAATATTCCTGTATTTGCTTAGTGGACAACAACCATTTTATTCCGCCAGAGGGGGATGGGGCCGATCACGAAAATGCTGAAAATAAATACGTCCCAGACTGGATAAGAAATAAATAATCTGCCCAAGACCAGTGCTACCCTCCTATAATATTACAAGGTTTTTTATTTTGCTTTTCAGACATTGTCAGTGAAGAGGAAAATAAATAATCTGTCCTATTTTTTTGGAAATTAATATAAGTCTGTCCTTCATTGATATGAATATCAATTTAAAAAAAAAAATGACTGGGGAAAACTTGCCAGCCACCCCATCCCTTTAGAATAAAATTGTCTTTCACTAATTAACAATTTTCAATTGTCAATAAGTACATGACTAATTAAGTCATGTACTCATTGACAATTGAAAATTGTTAATTAGTGAAAGACAAAATGGTGGTCCCCTTTCCTATTTTGAATCAATTAGGGGAGTTCTTTTTAGTTACTATTATTTAAAAACAAATTAACACAATGTACATGCTGGAAATAAGATCTTTATGGACATTGTCACCAACCACACAAAATATATGCAAATTGAAAATTTTAAATCTTAAGGACATACGCAACGTACCTTACGTACTGATAAATTTCAGAGATTTTCCAAATTTAAACTAACAATATAATTATATGTTCATTGACAAAAAATCAGCATGCCTTACCAGAGGTTTTGAAAGGATATCGAATTTTGAAATATTTTGCATTATTCAAATAAAAATATGTAAAAATTGTAAAACATAAATTCCAGATTTTAAATCATCAAAAATTGTTTTAGAAGAGGTGTACAAATCCATATATAGACATTAAAAATATTGCACACAGGCCCTTCTTTTAGTGGAACTCTTCAACTCCAGAGAAGAACCCCAAAAAGTTCAAACTATGTTGCGTATGACCTTAATACCCTTTTCAAAACCTGTACAGTAAGTACATGCATATGAAATAGTCAAAGTATTATTTATAAAAAAAATTATTTCATAAACAGCTTTTTTTGTGGATGAAATCAATTCTGAAAATACATGTATGAGAAAATCAGGATATACATGCATACACACCATTGGTGTTTAAAATTCAATTTAATTCAAAAATGCATGGAAACATGGAGCATTAAATGCATAATTGAATATTAGCAATTCTACTTTAACTTATATATACTAATCAAAATTTCTAAGTCCCCACGTAAGTTTTTGTTTTACACTGCTTTTATATTAAATAATTCAGACAATATAAAATGAAAACTATACAGGATAAAAAGAAGCAAAATATTTTTTTTTCACTTAATCTTTTTATATTGAAGGCCTTTAACACAAAATGCAGAAGAGTGAGGGCACCCTAGAATTAAAAGTTCGCAACGTTCAATACTGTTTTTATCATCCTCGCAAACGAATTAAGATCAAGACAATTGCTTCTCAAAGAGTTAACACAAATAAAGAAAAATCTTTATTGAAGGTTATTTCATGTATGGACTAGGTCGTCCTCTATATTTCCGCCAGATTCTGCTGCTGGAAAAGCGCTCAATTTCTGGTCCATCTTGTCCCGTTCATGTTCTTTAGGGTTGAGATGTGGACGACATTGAAGCTTACCGAAATTGTTTGTACCCAATATTAATACTACTGTACATAAGGTCTTCTTAAACGCATTCTCCTCTCTTCCAGTTTGTTTCTAATAATTTGGATAATTAAGGAGACTTGAATTAATTTTTAATGAGTGCAGAGCAATTGCACGTGCAGATAGGTTCCTTCCACAATAGTTAGTAATTCTTATGTTCCAGCCCTCTTGGTGGGTCGTTGCAGTACGTGTATACGCCTTGACCATGTGTACTTCCGGTTCCGGTTTGAGTGAAGTTCCGGTTAAACTCTAGGGTGGTTAAGTGGTATTTCTTGAAAATCTAGCAATTTTAAATGATTATAAGGAATACAAGTAAGCGTTGTGCATCTTTCTGACGGTATTTTTAACGGTTTTACATAAAATAAACAAAAACAAAGAAAGGAAATACAACTTTTCTTTACTACCACCAGCTTGGACCATGGCAACTTCACTTGCACATTGTCGTTTGTACATACACGGCATTTTTAACAAGCTTTTTTCTGTTTTTCCTAAACAACTTAAGATAAAGAACACATGGAAATTTAAATAAATGGAAGATACACCCGAAAACACATGAAACTCGCACTTCATGCTTTTTAACAAAAAGGGTCATGGATGAGTAATTACTTATTTGATTTCAATTTTCTTTGGCCGTAACATACAATCATCGAAAAATTAAGTCAAAATTGTGAACAACTAATTAATTAATGTTAAGGTTTTTAATTATTTAAAATAATAAAAGTGGGGACTTAGAAATTTTGACAAGTATATAAGTTAACAACCATAGATCTAAAGTGGGGGTTTTATGTTTTCAACATAATGATACAGAATTTTTTATATTACATGTATGTAGCATTTTTTTTTCCAAAAAGACAACAACATTAACCGTTAAGTAAATCATTGTCAACTCATTGACTGAAACAATGAAATTTAAAATTTAATTTAGCTTAAATTTGTTTTACTGTTGATCCCCCTTACATGTACTACAGACCATTAGATATTGTCTCAAAGAAAATACGCGCATTGACAAGAACGCTGTACCACATATTTATAGTACAAATACATTTTAAAAATTCTTATTAAAAAAAGTAGCAACTTTGCATGGATATGTTGGGAGGGCGGGAGGGGGGATGGATACACACAATCACAACGAACTGAATTAGTTTTTTACTGACTGTGATAATACATCTAAATGGACATGTACATGTACATACTCACGATTTTTTTTTTTCTTTGATGTTAACATGAGAATATCTAGATGTTGTACATGTACATACATGCGCATAAATACCTGGGCTAAATGCACTGCAGTGATGGATCTAGGGAGCTGATGCTGATCGTCTCGTTCTTCCATTATTTTCCGAAATAATGCCCTCATATTCTCGTAATAGGGATAAACATTTTTTGTCTCTAATTTTAACCCTTCTTTCTTTAGAGAATCCCCGGTTATTGCATTAAATACACTGCATATCCCAGCTGATGTCGCAACGTTTGTAGATGCAAGCAACATTCCGTGTCATCGAGTGCAAGCGCTTGGCTGAAGCTGAATGCAGCCAAACGGCACATAAGTAGAGAATTATTTTTGAAACATGATATTCTATGTAAGAGAAAATCACTTATAATCATTCATTTAAACATCAAAATATTTCTGTTTTTTAGAAATTCTTGCAAATATCGGTAAATAGTTAGTTTGAGCTCTATATCCTTATAAGAATTAATCAAGGCGGGGCAACTGTCATGACGTCAAACCTCATTATGACCTCATTACCATATTTTTTTCATTGGTACTCTTACCTGTACTGCGTATAAATAACTATAAAAATGTCTGTAATTTAGATCATCACCGTATTTCGCGCTTGCTTTTTCGAATCTACTTACTGAATATAAAAGTAGGCTTTCAAATAAAGAATAAAATTCGCAGTAATTTACCGAAAGGTAGAATAATGCGAATTAAGTTATTTTCATTTTCCTTTTTTTTCACTCAAAAATACCATATGTACCATAAAATTAAATTTTGCGCTATACATGCCTTAAAATTTAATTCTATTTAGCTTCGAATACCGATCACATGGAGCTGTAGAAAAGCAATTGAATGAGTATTATATAAACTGAATTCAATTAATTTGCTTTAACTTCACATTGTAAATACCGTTCAAATTTAATGCACGGTCACCTACTTTTAATTCTAGTTAAACTCTGCCAGTGAACAAAATATTACGCTCCAAATAAACAAAACAAGGTACCGATAAAGAAAGTTCAATGGAATGACCAAATCATAGTTTAAAGAAAAATTAGTTTAACGTACACTCATATTAGAAATCCATAAAGATATATTTTGACTTACTTGTTATGTGTGTACAACCGTGCATTCGAGGAATAAATTCATTTACACCTATTTCATTTTCTTCATCTTCCGAATCATTTTCTACTTCCAATACGTCCTGATAACGACCTTCTCGTGTTTTTGTTCGTTCAATCACATTTATGTGATCTTCGTGTTGCAAAAAGCGGAAAAACTCTGTATCATCATGGTAGAGTGTTACAGTTTTCTGGTCTACTATTTCTATGAGTTCCTTTGGCGAATTCAATGCTTTAGCGACAGTATCTTTCAATTCAGCAACTCTTTGAACTCCCTATAAATGTTTAGAAAAAAATGTTGTATACCAGGTTGCAATGATAATGATCATAATGGTACTTATAGGAATAAATAATGGCATCACTTTTTGTTTGTTATGTTTGTTTTTATGTTGCAGATGATTTCAACATGTAATTCTATATAAATTTTACTGTGGACATACATGTGTATGTAACCCCAAAGGATTAGTATTTTTAGGGCACGTGGTAATTATTTCTAGAAAAGGAAATAATGAGATATACACGTAGCTAATAGAAAGTTTTGGGACAAAGACTATTACCATATCAAAGTTTTTTTTTAGGTTGTTGATTTCATTTTATGAAATATGGTGATATAGAAAAGTATTCAAGCTCGAATTCAATTTAAAAAAATTGTAAAATGTATTGTAAATCAACTGACACCCAAGTCAGTCCTTTAATTGTTAACATATAATATGTGTCTGAAATTTCTGATCATGGTTTCCTGCGTGGTTTTAATAATATACTTCGTTTATTTGCCACCGCTAGTGCATAGTTCAAGATGCTATTTTTGGTTAAATAAAAAAAAGTGTTTATATAATTGCCGCTTGTTGAAATATCTTGAAAAAAATTTTAAAAGACCTAGACAAACGTTCAAAAACTTTAAAAGGCCAAGACAAGGTGAAATAAGAATTACTGAAAACCCCCCAAAACAATAAATATTTCTTCATAAACTTTTCTTTTGACTTTCGGCAAATGTGTTTTCTTTTATATTGCTGAATGCAAATTATTTAATCCGAAATTTTCACAGAATCTTTTATTGAAAATGTCCAATGTGCAGCTCCTTTGTGTTTCGAAAGGACAAAAATTTGGTCTCTCCAAAGGAAGAAAAAAATTGACTTTGCCATTGTAAACATTCTGGAAGATGTGGATTGGGTTTTGGCTGTTTTATCATGTTAGATCAGTACATATACCTAAAGTTCTATTCAATGGAGCCCTGCAATTTGCACATTTCAATCGGATTTCGGTGAAATATTTATACAAAGCGACAATTGTATGAAAGATAATTGAAAAGTCACTATTAATGGACTTATCAACGACTAATGTAGCTTCATCATTAGAAACAGAAAAAATGTGTTTGATCAGAAAGAAAATAAAATAATGTGAAATAAACTAATTTTCGTGTGGGGTATTCTTCGTCGTTTTAGGGGTATTTTAAGACCCTCACATTTATGACCACCACAAAATGTAAATATTCATATGCATAACAAAACATTCACCAACCACAAAATCAAATCCCCCAAAAAACAATATTTTTTTCCTCAAACCTCTTAAATTTGAACCCTCGAAAACATGTGATTTAACAGTATCAGAGTTTCACTACCGGTATGTAATATAGAATCTATGAAATGCTTTTTTCATTACTAATTGATGATATTAAAAAAAAGGAATTAAATAATAGTGCTACCAATATTATGGACAGAATGACAGTGTCCAATTTGTGTTGGGAACTCCGAAATATGTGTCAATCAAATAAGTTAAAATAAGAATTGAATTCACAATATAGCACAATCACATAAATGAAGCTTTAGTGAAAGTCTCCATGAAGTAAATTTAGTTAAATAAATACATTTAGGGATAAGAGATTGGTATTCCAAAGAACAAAAAAGCAATGAACAGATGTACAGCTGGAAGGGGCACTTACTGCCTTATACAGTGTAATTATAAATTCCATTTCAGGCATTTCAATGGGGGGAAATTATATTCGAATTCATTGAATATCACCTATAGAGAAATATAGACACAATATATATGAAATACATTTAGATCCATATTTGGTTTTTTTTTTTACATATTTCATTACGAGGGTTGATCCAAAAGTTCGTCGAATTTCTTCATATTTCATTTATTTTTCAGTGAAATCGGATGAAAATTACAAAGGAAAATATAGACACCTGATGAATATTTTAGATAAAAAAAGATTTTAAATATCTTTGATAATAACTTGATGGCAGTTGCCATAGAAACGGTTGTTTGGAAATACGGGGGAGACATTAATGCGTTTATTATCATTTAAATTCTTATTTCGTGAAATAAGAATTAAACCACCCTATGTGGTATATAAAAGGAAAATTTTGTCATTATTACGATTGCCTGATATTTTTTAAACCTTTGTGTGAGAGTTTTACTCATTTTACTGGATATTTAGTTAATAAGTTGATAATTTATTGCTCATCTTTAAGTTGTTAGTTAACGTCAAAATTTAGTCAAATGACACGTTTTTTTTAAAGTCCCAGGATCACTCGATCTTAAACGAGTATATTATAGACATAGGCTTGGTAAAAATGCATCTAGTTACTGGTTTTTTCGTGGCATAAGAAATATAAGAAAAATAGAACTTCCATGGACATTGATAAAAAGTGTGGTCGCTTTTTAGAGGCTCTGTTTAAGTACGTATCCCCCTAGACAAATTTAAAGCGTTAATGGACGTTGTCGGCTGCCGTTCTGATCTTGAAATTGCTACTGAAATTGGAATCTCATATGGAAAGATGGGTAGTATTTTGAAATATGAGTAAAAAATGAAGATAAGTTGGTGCGAGAGGATACCCATTCTTTTCTTGAGAAATTAATGGAGAAAAAGACATTATTTTGTAGAATTACGTATGATATCGGACATTTGGGCGACATGTTTCTAGAACGTGACGTGACATCTTTAACTTGACGTAACGTCGAAGTTTCCCCCGGGTTTCCCAACTTTTAGAAAGCTCGCGTGACCTTATTGGTGACTGGAAAGTGGTGAAATATACCAATATTGTTGCATTATGACTATATTATGAATATGCCTATTGATTGATTTCATCAATTTACGATAAAATTTTAGAAAGAAATTCCACGAACTTTTGGATCAACCCTCGTATATGGTAAGTGATATGTTTTTTTGTTGTTCCTACTCTCAATGACTACAATGCTCAAGATACAGTTTGAAATGTGTACTACTTTTTTGTACTAAAGTTACATTTACCTTTACGCTGCATCTTCCTTCCAAGCCAGAGAGCGTCCTAAAATTCATCATTTTATCATTTTCCTCCTCCTCATCTGCTCTTTCGAGAGTTATTCTAAAATATTTTGGCATAAAAAGCATAACAAAATTTTTTCAATGGCAAAATACAAAAAACATGAAGATTTCTTCGTGGATAATGTTCCTGGAGGTCAACGGCAGAGGGTGATTTGAATTGAGTGATATATCTCAAGAAACAAGCTTGACGCGGTGTCATGCTCTTTTCCCTAAGCCCATATTGCCAGAAAACATATTCTTCGTGTAGTCAGGTGATAAGTACATAGCAGAAAAACAAGAAAACATTGATGTAACCATTAATTGTCGCCCGGGAAATATATAAAGTAAAAAATAGAAATGAGTCTTGATAATGAAATCGCTTCAATATGTGTTAATCTCTGTTGAGATTCTGCTGTGCTAGATATTTGGACTGAGGCTTGCGCCAGTCCAAATATCTAGCACAGCAGAATCTCAACAGAGCTTGTAATTACTTTATGTCTTCAGGGCCTGTAAATTTTCACTATTGTAGTCTATAAGAACTTGTAGGAAATGGCAGTAATTTAAACAATATTCTATGGGCCACGTCGCTCATCTGGACACAATGGCTTGGTAAAACACAAAATGTAATGACTTAAACACACTCGAATCTACTTTATATAAGAATGATTTAATTTCAAAGTGACTAAATAGAGATTTTTTTCTCTTGATGAGATTTTTTCCTCGTAAAATCCTATGTAAAACTTTCATTTCCTAAATTTTGACCAAAATCGAGCTCGATGGGGGAATGTAAACTTGATTTTTCACTATGTGGACTTCACAGAAGGCTTCCTAAAAGTGTCATGCTTTTAGCTTTTTGATTCTTGAGACGATTTTATGAAACGATATAAAATCTTAAATGTTTCCTTACAATCTCCCCTTATACAAAAGACATTGCTTTACTTAAAAAGTACGCATTATCTAAAGATGACATTTTTAAGATAAACCTTTGATAATATCGTGAATTGTGACTTATTATGTTGATTTTTTTATTTACCGATTTTCTTCTTTTGTTTCCTCTTCTATTGTACCACTTCTGTGAGGAGATCCTGAAAAATCATTAATAGTAGACTGCGTTTGATCTTACCTAAGACAGATGACAGAATTGTTATCATTGATGTTTTTATGTATCACCTTTCATGATATCATGGTAATCCTATAGTAAATGTACCTTTATTTTGAGACGGTGCATGGACGGTAGATTTTGTCCAAACTTTGCATGTACACTTAAGTTAATGTAAGTTATATATATATGGTATAAAAATGAAGAGTTTCCCTTTTGTAGTTTTCACACAATGCCACCAATTGGCCCCCTTTAGTACGTCATTTGGAATCTTTTTTTGCTATGAAACATAAGCTTTACATTACAATATATCATTAAATTTTTCTATGATTATTATGCAAGCATATGCTTTTGATATTTATACCTTGAATTTTTTGTCATACACATTTCTATAATTACAGACAATGTCAGTCAGATGATTTGTACAAGCCTTAAATTATGGAAATCTTAATTTGCCCAATTTTGAATTTAAAATAATTAAAATCTCTAATTTTCATGGGGGTTTTAATTTCCGTGGTTTTCTAGGTATGAATAGATTTACAAATTTACGTCCACCACGAAATGCTATATTTCACCTTTTTAACTATAATGATTATTCTTCAACCATGAAATTAAATTCCCAAAAATCAATACATTTTCCTCAAACTACAAAAAATTGACCCCTCGATAGAGTTTGTAGTTTTATGGGCACAAATAACAAATGATTCTATTGATTAAAATAGGGTGGATGTCTCGCCCTGCAGACCATAACACTGAGAGGACATGCGTTTATACTTGCTTATCACATAAAATACTAAAATTCTTTTTAATCATCACTAACGAAAAATACAAAGTAAAATAAGGGACAAATAATCTTCGAACTCTTATAAAATTTGTGCTAAAATAGTCCATTGTTTGAAGTAAGACACCACTGTCACAATAGAAAAATTCCATGACAAACACAATGGAATGTTCTGGGATTCACTCGGAATCATCTCTGGGTCCGCTAAAGCGAACCCGGCGTTCGCTCTCTGGGTTCGCTTTTCACATTCATGTGTAAAGCAGACCTTGTTTTTATCTTGCCACGCAAAAAACTTCCAAGGATAATTCAAGCGTGACAACTCTTATTATAGGCAGAGTATTCTAAAGTACATTTTTTTTATCAAAATTTAATAATCATTTAAGTTACGGCTATATCAAGTTATTTGTCATTTTGGCATTGCACGCGCACGCATGCACAAGGATCCACATAAGGACCATGGCATCTTTTCATCATCTGTTGATATATTATGATATACCAACTATTATAGCATTCAATCAAATTGTAGAAATATTACGGCTAAGTTTAGTCATTTAAGCATTACATGCACGCGTGTTTACGATGGCCGTTATCAGCATAAACATATCCCGACTGCTTTTAAAATTTGCACATCTAAAGTGTACATTGACATGTACATTTTTCAATTACAGTGCACACTTCGTGCTCTTAAATTTGTCTGTACATGTACAAAATGGCAAAAATGCAAATGTCAAAACTTGGACGCATGCAGAGGTTCCTGGTAATTTTTTTTTTTAATCAAATAAAATTATATTTTAATTTTAAAAAGTTTCACTTTTCTGCGGTCTCTACGAAAAGGAGAACAATATGAAAAGTTCTTATCAATTAAAGCACTAATCTAAGTTTTTCCAATAGGTACCGTAAAACAAGTCAGAAACTGTCGAAGTTGATTGACTGCACTTTTCTAAGTTTATCAGCAACGGCAGTATAAGGACAATACGCGGGTATGTTAAGGCAGCACATAGACAAGAATTCGGAAAATTAAGACTTTTTTTATAATTAAGTTACATTTATAAATCAGAAAAGTCTAGCATAAAACTTTTGTTACAATAATGCATTCTATAGACTTCAATGGTGCTTGAACTATATGAAGCACTTCACCACAACGTCACCACGTGACGTTTATAATTAGAAAATATGGCTTAATGAAAAAGTGAAAAGTTCAACACTACCCCGGGGATAATTGATTTCTTTTTGTTATAATAATTATGTAAAAACATCTCTGTACCATTAAAAATGCTGCTTGAATCCTACGGCTCTATCACAGAAATAATTATTCAACACTTTCTGACAAAACCTTCCCAAAATTTTTACATTTTGTTCATAACATCGAAAAAATTAATTAATTCCCGTAAACCATACGATGCTAGCAGCACTTTTAAAAAACTATTGAATAAGAACTCTAGATTGAAACAAAAATTAAGTTTCAAAGTGTGCGGCGTAGTATTGAAATTTTGCATCTTATTTGTTACGAACGACACAGGACAGGCTGATCGGCACGTAAACACCCTTTCTGCTTTCATTTTACGTAGAAATTATTGAAGTATATTACCGTACTTTATTCATTAGCTTTATTTTTGCCTTGAGTAGTGATGTGGAATTTGAAAAACATATCTTACACGTCATAACGGTAAGGAGAATCGAGAGAAGAGGAAAATGTTAGAAGATAAGAAAAGGTCCCTCTTACAAATTAAGATTAACTGTGGCATGTGTGACCTTAATTTGTACAGCATACTTTTGACCACAACGCTGTTTTATAAAGGGATTGTGCGTTTAGATGCTTACCATATCTTAAAGTTCTTCGAAATACAGAAATACCATTCTCAGTTTCTACAACTACATAGTAGGATCCTGTGTCCTGTCTGTCAAAGTTCTTTATCTTTAGTAGAAGTCTGTCCTCTTCTTTCTGAGAATCAAACTTATCTTTTCCTTCTTCAATGAGTTCCAAAAATCTATATTTTTTTTCCTGGCATGTTTTTCTTAACCATTGCGAATGACTAACTAATTCAGCTTTGACCTCTATTGTTACATCCGTACCGATTTGTACATTTTCATCGGATGTTTCTGAGGAGAGCATAGAAATATCTAAAATGAAAATAAAGATTAGTTTTCAACAGTGACAAAGACAACTTGTTTTAACTGTAAGTATTCATTCAGAATTCGTCAATACTATAGAACTGATACATAAGTTAGCGTTCTCAAGGAAGGATATGGAAATAACGAACAGTATTCAATCTCAACGTCCATTAAACAAATATACAAAATAAGAGCAGAGCAAACACGGACCTCCGAAACATCAGAGGAGGGATCAGGTGCCATGGAGGAGTAAGCATCCCCTGCCGACCGGTCACACCCGCCGTGTGCTCGATGTCATTATCAGGAAATAATGGAAAAATCCGTGGTCAATTCAGTGTATAAATAATGGACTAACAATGGGTATGAAAAATGTCAGTCAGCATTTCATTCAATGATAAATTGTATTTGCTGACAAGGTCATTGTATCGACCATAGAATTTACGAAATGATGACTTTAAACGAGACTATTGATATTCTTGTTTCATCAACTTGCTTGTCAATAATTTACCTCGTTTAAGAAATTGTTCGTACGTAGAGTATGCTCTTGCGTATCGAATCAACTGAGATATAAATACTCCGTATGCAGGTGATGAAGGTATATTGCTGCATAAGTAAGGGAAGTTGACTATAGAAATGTTAAAGTCATCACGTTTATCATATAGCTTGGTTGTTAGATTACCATTAGTGTCTTTTTCAAGTAAAATATCCAAGTATGAAGCTGAAGTGTCGGACTCTGTGGTATCTTTTATCTCAAGCTCGCCAGGATATATCGTGTCGACGTAGGAATAGAAATCATCATTATTAATTGACAATACGTCGTCGAAATATCTAAATGTTGAGTCGAAGGCCACAGCGTGTTTTTTTCTTTTCACGCAAAAGATTTTGCATCAATTCTGCTTCATATGAATATGAAAATAAGTCTGCTAACAACGGAGAGCAATTTGTACCCATGGGAATTCCAATAGACTTTTGGAATACCTGGTCTCCAAAAGCCACATAGATATTGTCAATCAGAAACTCAAGCATCTTCTTGATGTCAACTTCAGAGTACTTATGTGTGCAATCAGAATCTGTTTTAACAAAATAATTTTTCAAATGACCAATGACGAGTTAAGTAAACTTACGAGTTCCATTTTTGTTGAAGAAGCAGCTGTCAATGATATCAAAAACCCTGGATTTTAATTTGTCGTGGGGCATTGTTGTGAAGAAAGTTGAAAAGTCATAATTTTTTTATGCTGTTGATTTTTGTAAAGTCTTGTGATTTCAAATTGTCCAAAAGTTCTTTAGAATTTTAAGTATCCACAAATATTTTTTTTATCCATTAATATAATAAACGATTACAATTTTGTTCAAGTAATAGAAGAAAATGTACTGATTTTTATAACCTTGATCGCTTTGTGCACTGCCCATCTTTTGTGTCCATCGAAAGAAAATGTCTTTTCGAAGACCTTTACAAACACTATTCAGGCAACAGGAAACCTATAAAAAAATTATTTTTTCCTGGTTATAATGATTTTGACACAATCATAAGAGGTGTTCTATAAACAGTATATATATTAAAATACATAATAAATGAAGTTAAATAAATTATTAAAATAATACCTTTTTTAGGCCACTGTAAATATTTTTCATTTCAGTTTCTTCGTCTTCATTTAGCTTTCTATCCCTAAGAAAGCTTTTTAATGTTTGTCCGATTTCAACAAGTTCGTCTAGCCAAGTTTCATTACCTTGTCCTTGACTGATGACTTTTTCTTCTGTTCTTGTCCCCGCTGACAATATAAAAAAATATCAATATACAGTTGCAGTAAAAGGGATTTAAATACTCCTAATCTTCGTGAAGAAAAAAAAACATTATTGAAATACGACCACTATTGAAATTCTTAAATAGATAGTGGTTGAAATGCATTTCAATAACACACATAGCTAGTAACCAATATGAAATATGACCATTATTGAAATAATAATTTCAAAAGTGGGTGAGATTCATTTCAATTACAAACATAGTTTGCAACCGCTATTAAAATAATGTTGACTTTCTAAATAAGATTTCAATATGATTAAATTATTTTTTAGATTCAGACTATATCAAAATAATTATTTGAATCAATTTTGAAATTATAACTTTAATAATCTAAATCTTCATTTAAGGACAGATGATACAACGAAATATAATTGATTCCTGTATTGGTATATATTTTTTGGTCCGATTTCATTGAAAATGATGCCAAAAATAAATTTCTAGAATATAAAGAAATTTTGCCTAACTAAAACCATCCTTATTAACTTATACACTTTAATTATTAATATATATATATTCTCCACAGATCAAATTTTTGTGAAATTTTGGATAAAACACATAAAATTACGCGGTGAAACTTTTCTTTCTATACTGGTCGTATAGGATGAAACCTATGGTAATCATATTGAAAAGCAATCTTCCCAACTATCAAATAATTATTTCAATGGTGCTCATATTTCAATAGTGGTTGAAACCTATGGTTATCATATTGAAATGCACTCTTACCCACCATTGAATTAATTATTTCAATAGATAATATCTATGTTTGTTCTTGAAATGCACTCATAGCCACTTTTGATAAAATTATTTCAATAGTGGTCGGATTTCAACAGTTGGTTACTAACTATTTTTGCTATTGAAATGCACTCTCAACCACTGTTGATATAATTATTTCAAGGTAGGTAGGATTTGACAAGTGGTTACTAATTATTTTTGCTATTGAAATGCACTCTCAACCACTATTGATCTAATTATTTCAAAAGTGGTCATATTTCAATAGTGGTTAGTAACTATGTTTGCTATTGAAATGCACTCTCAACCACTATTGATCTAATTATTTCAATAGTGCCCGTATTTCAATAGTGGTTACTAACTATGTTTGCTATTAAAATGCACTCCCAACCACTATTGATATAATAATTTCAATAGTGATCGTTATTTCATTAGTGCTTGCAACAATGCTTTTATAAAATTGTGAAAATACGTTTTAAAATGCTAGATTTTATTTCGGCTGTTTTGATGCTTTGTATCAATTTTACTTGTTATATATGTGACCTAGCTTTAGGTTGTCGGATGCACGAACACGTGTATAGGTAATATTGTCACTTCTTCTCCGCCGCCATATTGAATGCAATGTTGCAATTCATGAAACGTGAGTTGGTCGGCGTTGTCAGGAAACCGATATGTATGGATGTTTAAGGTAAGGTTTGCGTTAACAGGGAGATAACTCTTGCGAATCACCAAAGCGTTTGAAACAGGCAAATTTAAACCAGCGATGCTAAGCATCTCCGTAACGAATTTCCTCTGTCATACTTGATGTTTGTTGTCACTTAATGTTAGGACTAAAAACGAAGGACGTTTTCAGGAGAAAGTCTCATAACAAATCAAAGCATAGGAATCTTAGAAGCATTTGAGATTAGCGTGATGCATGTGGATGAACCAATAAAGGAGGACTTGTTTATTTTCAATACGAAACGTGGCAAGTTGCACGGCAATTCCGATCAGAAGAAAGTGATTGACGCATTGTGCTGATGTGTGTTTCTCGCTTCACCACTACACTAAATTTTAAGTGAGAATGGGAAAGAAAAAAGAAAAGACCTGAGAGTATCCTGTAAAGTATTATGCTATATGCAGTCCGAACCGGGAAGAAAAGTCACGGTGCATTTGATTTGACCATGTCCAATGATGATGTTGACAGTTTGATTGTTGATCTGTTGATAGTATTTTCATCAGGTAATTATTTAACTATTCAATTTACTGAAAGTTATGAATGATCTACTGACTAAAAATGATGAATAAACGGTACAAGGATGTCAGGATGTGACTAATTATCCCAACATTACCAAAAAATTAAAAAAATGCATTCATTCAAGAAATTATGAAAAATAAAATCCTTGCTGTTTAGGCCGGTTAGGCCTCAGAACAGGTATACAATTCTTCAAGTTACCGTTTTAAATGAGGTTTGATTTTAATTAATATCCCATTTTCTAATTAATAAAAAAGAGATACAGATTGTGCATGACAAGAACATTAATTTTCTTGATCAAGCATTTAAATTTCACTAATTCAATCTGTAAATTTTACAATAATTTCATATTGATTCTTCATTCATTATATTGGAAATTTATTCATTAATCATTGAGTGAATGAAACTCAGTGCAATTCCTTATGCTATTCAAAAAAAAATGCAATTCCTTAAATATGTTATTGTAAAAATGAACACATGTGATTTCAGATCATGGGTCATTCATTGGAATAGATAAGAACCAAAAAAAGTACTTCAGTGTTTCCTAAAAAGATTTGTGCCATCAATCAAAGTAGAGGTCATCCCATATCAGCTCGAGAATATTAAAGAAAGTTGGATGGATCAAGCTAAGATGTTGAACCAGACATGGCAAAATCAATGGAGATTTGGAAAAGAAATGATGATTTGTTGTACCCAATGCATATTTTTATATGTCTATAGATTATAGACGAAAATTTAATGTTCAACAACATCCTTTTGTAGTATATACATGCTGTTTTCCATATATTTAGAAAAGCTGTGTATCATTATGTGATGTTTGCAGTTCATGCTCTGTTTGTCCATCTTTGAATTAGTTTTCAGTAAAATAAATGTATACTACATAGGTATTAATTAAGGTTGCTTTTGTCTATATTTACATGTAACAAATTTCTTAAAAGGGTTTGTAAAATTGCAAGGAAATTAATACATGAACAATTAAGATTAATATTTTTATTCATTAAATTTTGTTCTTACCAGGACCTAATATGCTCAAATAAGTATTTCTGAAAACTGAAGAGTTTTGTATATAAAGCTGCAATGAACATGTATAATTAATCAATTATATCTACTGTAACAGTTTAAAACATGACACTTCGCAATTGTAAGGTTGTTAATTTAGTAGGAATGATAAGACCAATTTAGTAATCTAATAAAATTAATTTTTTTTCACAGAATGAATACATGTAGTATATTTTAAAATTGTTTACATTTATAATCTTTTAAATTTTTTCATGTATTTTGATTTTAAAAAGCAGAACATTTTGTTATATTTAAACTATTATTTCATGGATATCAAGGAAATATATTTATCACTGTAGCATTGTTTCTTTTTACCTGTTCTTGACAAATATTTATCATAATGATAGTGTTATGTCATTTCGCAGAATTTGCTTTTTCTCTGAAATCAGAAGTACTCTGTAAACTCATTAAAGTATGAATTGATGTCACTTAGAATTCATCTTTATTTTGTTCTGTCTGATATTTGAATTTAGATTCTAAGACTATCTAATCCAATGATTGAGCTAACGTCCATGAAGTGTGGAAATAAGCCATCTTTAAAAAAATGTTTGGTTGTCAGCCTCTCCAGACCGACTGACTAAAATGACCAGACTGAAAACTTTTTTTCAATGCAGGGCAGTATTTTTATTCTTTTTATTCCTCTTATCCCCCTTAAAAAATGTTGTTGAAGATTTCTAACCTACTGACTCAATAATTTTACCCTGAGTCAAGAGAGGGCAAACAAACATTACTTTAAAGATAGCATTTCTACTCTTTGAAGGAAAGAAATAATTTAATTATAAAAACAGCAGCTTCGTGGATGCAATGATTATAACATTTCACTCAAAAAATGGCATACATGTACAATGACAGTCACCAACCATAACTGAATAAAGATATTTTGCTACAAAGATGTCTAAAAGTTACTACATGTTGGAATACCTAACCAGCATGAGGTCAAATTCATAGGCTTTTAATTGGTTTAGTTGCAACATGTTCTGAAGTATGTTTATATACATATACATGTACTTCTAAAGATGTTGCAGTGTAATTCATGGACAATTTCATCAGAATATTCAGATGTTAAGATTGCCATAAATACTAGAGTTCTTCCATGGAATAAAATTTTTAGACCATCATGTAGCACAGAAGTTTTATTTTGAATATTTTTGGCCCATTTATGCCAAAATACAATATAAAAAATAACATTTAGTCTTTAACATTCACCATGACAAGGTGATATCAATGTTGTCTTTAAAATTGTAGAAAACACCTGATTTCTATGTTCCGAACCCATAATATAGCCCCTGTTTCCATGGAAATAATATTGGGGACATACATATTTTTTTAGTTCAAATTAATGAAAATAATCAAATTAATAACTTCATGGATTTTGATGGAATCGTTAGATATGTAAAACGTTGGTTTTTATATTTTTGTTGCCATGGCAACCGTTTCACTTTATCAAGGAAAATTGCAAAATCTTCTTTTTTACCCAAATTTTCACATTTTTGATAAAGGAAAATTAAACGTTTAAATAATAGAAGCATGAATTATACTAATTCCGGTCATTTTGATAATAAAAGTTTGATAATTTATAAAATAAATCAATTTTTTCAATGAAAATGGTATTTGAGGTGAAATATGAAATACGTTAAATTTGGCGTCTTTTACTCAAAAAATGAGACATGCAATATTTTTGAAAATCATATTAAATAATGAAGCTAATCTCCCTGAATAAATTGATATATAGCATGTGTGCATATTAAAAAAAAATAAAAGTTGGAGGGAGACGCAAACCTTACCTTAAATAACAGACGAAGTTGAGTTGCATAAGAAGTCTGATGGTTATGACTGAGGGACGATGTTTGTATCAGATGATGGAGTACTTGCCGATCCATGAGGCAATGTCGATTTCTCCACGTGGTATAGACGGGCTTTTTAAATACCATGTAAACGGAAGTGGAGTTTTCGGTCTCGCAAGGCCTCGCTGGTAGTGGACAGCGTTGCGCTAGTGACTTGCTTTTCAGCCGAAGATAATTCATTATTAATTTTGTTTGTTTAAAAGATATATCATATAAAATTCCTGCCCAGTGGTTCTTGAATAGAATATTTTCGATTTTTTTCCTATATATTTCTTTGTAAAACTTGGATTCTCTATTGTGGCCAAGCCCTACACCTGGAGGGGGGGGGGGGGGGGGCATAATGTAAACAATTTAAAATCTACATTACATAAAGATTCACGTAAGTGTCAGCTTTTCTGGCCCAGTGGTTCTTGTGAAGAAGATTTTTAAAAGTTTTTTCCTATGTATTTCTACATGTATGTAAAAATTGGATTCCCTATTGTGGCCAAGCCCTACTCCCCGGGCGTCATGATTTGAACAATATATACATGTATTCTATACTACCAAGGATGCCTGAGAGAAGGATTTTTTATGACTCCACCCTATTTTTGTATTTTCTTGATTATTTCTGCTTGGAAAAGCGTGGCCCTTGATTTTAACAATTTAGTTTCCCTTTACCCAAAAGTGCTATGTACCAATTTTTTGATTTAAATTGGCGCAGTGGTTCTTGAGAAGAAGTTAAAAATGTGAAAAGATTACAGACGGCCGGACAGCTAGACAGACAGCTAGACGGACTGACGATCGGGTGATCAGAAAAGCTCACTTGGACTTTCAGCTCAGGTGAGCTAAAATTTAGTTGTTTATCTTGTTTCAAGAACATAATTTATGTAAATTTTCTATCCCAGCAAATGAATCTTTTAATAGGCTATTTGCGTACTAGCAGAAAATTTGCTTTTAGTTTATTTATCGCACATGTTTCAATAGTAGATAAAAATAATTCAAATTTTGTCATACAAGTACATGTAAAACTGCGAAAAAGCAAAGTCTAATAATAATATTAATGAGTGTTACATGTCAAGAAAACAAACGTCGACAAAACATTATTAATAATCTGCCTTGTCACCATTCAGAAAACATATTCAACTGCATGAGAGGGATTTATGATTATGATGAGGAATTGGCTAGGAAAAGGTGCAAAATTCAATACATGTTGTTGCCAGAGCAACAATAAAGCTTCTTCACACCAAAGATCAAATTTTTACATTTGGTTGTTTAAATTTCCTTCAAGGAAAATTTCATTGCAGCCCGGGGGAAAGGGCTGCTCTATACATATAAGTTTAAGTGTTGGTGTATTGGGATTGGTTGTAGAAGTTAGGTTTGTTAAACATTAAAAATGTGTTATCACAATGTACTTTCCTGTTAGAAATTACGAGAAACATATTTACTTCCATAAAGTGAATCTGTAAAAACATAAATGATTTTCATATTGAATATATAAAGTTGCTTATCATTTACTATTAAAAAAAACCCAGCAGGTCCATTTTTTAAAAACATCAAATTTTACATGTCGAATAAAAACGTACTTTACACAGGTCGTGTTTTATATTCTTAAGGAGACTCATTACACCACTTTTTGATGACGTACTACACAAAAGAAAAAATAAACCTCCATTTTTTTTTACCTTTTATCATTGGGGACGAATTGTACAAGTACTTCTATAATATGTCCCTGACCTTTAAAAGGGTTCAAAAGTAGATGAAACATACGGTGTTATTAACAGTTAAAACAAAGTAACGGATTCATTATGCATTAAAAAAAAGGATTGCTTTTGGGCGGAAACAAGAGAACACAACAGCAAAATCTTCGGCAAACAAGTAATGTGCAATTTCAGAGCGGTGCATGCAGTGAGCTGTATCAATGACATGTTTGAATGGAGGAAATTCGTGATAAAATCTACAACCTTGTTGAAATTAAAATTTATTAACTTGCAATATTTTCTGTGTTGTTGTGAAAAATGGAATTCCTCTTGTTTTTGTCACAAAAAACAACCCCTGTATACGACATTTAAAACGAAAACTGATAAACTATTTGCACATCCTTACAAAGGATGAAGACCGTAAAAAAAGTATTCTCAGAATTACCTATTGTGTTCTACAAACGCAATAAAAACTTAGGTGATATTCTCACCTCCCCAACAATTCCATTATTCAATTTAATATTATGTGTAGATACATAAATACAAAATGCAAATAAACTCCTGATGAGGCGGCCGCGCACGGATTTGCAGCAATATGAAGAAAATTATTTCTTCATCATAAATCAATTTATAAAAATATACCTCGTTTCACACCGCCAAAAAACTAAATTAGTGTAGAATCAAGTGATCGGAGGTATGTGGCTGATGGAAGCCACCTATTTAAAAAAAAATTTAAAAAAAATTAATTAAAAAAATTGTTAAAACAAAAGTGTATTAAGTCTTGGGTAATTAGGAAAGATAACTCTTGAAAGTCGATTTTTTAATATATTCTGAATTTTCATTTTTTTTTTTAAACATACTTCATTCAATTTGTCACATGTACATGTAATTCATTGAAATACACCCTTTGTCTCTTCAAAGCTCATTTTCTTAATGTTTTATGCACTTATTAAAAAGATAATGACAATAGTTGTTGTTTAAAATAAAATTATTTTTCTAATAAATTAAGAAATGCGCGTAGAGCATTGATGTAAAGTTTTGCGTCCAAATTTTTTCTTTGAAACATCGATCAAAGAAAAAAAAATATAACATTCAGTTCTTGTCATTTAGAGGAACTTTGACACAGATTTGAAGTTAATTTTCTTTCTCTAAAATTACGAATTAAATATCTTAATAGCATTAACATGTAACACAATACATGTACATGTAATTAATTAAAAATCTTATTTCATTTATAAGTTACTAAAACTTCAATTTTTTGGCGGGTTTGATAGACACAACCTTGCTCTTTTACAAATTTTAATTTTACTCTTAATACATATAAGGTAAAGTAGCAATCTTGTTATTTATGAATGAAAAATATGAATACTTTAATCCAGAAAATTCAGCGTAGAAATGCTCGAAAGCGAAACAAACACAAAATATATTCTCAGCCCGTGCAGTTGTGGTGAGTAGATTTTCACATTTGAGTGCATCCAGTGAATCGTAAACATCAACAAAAACAGAGTTTTTGCCATATTTACAAAAACTGTACATAACATGAGTTTGATCGATTTGCATACACGACTCGGAATGACGATTCTTGTGAAGAAGTTTTGCTTTCTAACATTTCTACTCTGAATAAAATTATTTTCTGGATTAAAGTTTTAATATTTCTCATTATTATACAACAAGATTGTCACTTTTCTGAAGGATAAGATTAAGTTAAAATCTGTGAAAGTGCAAGGATGTGTCAATCAAAATCGGATGATAATTCGCATAGAACTACCGCACCTTTAAATTAAATGAATTTGAAAAAAAAATCTTTCCAAGAAGTTCTTATTTTTCCTCCAATAAACATGAATTAAGGAAAAATAATAAAAACAAAATTTATCTTTGGGCGAGACTAAATTTTATAAAACAGGTTTTGAAAAGTAGAATTTTTCAGATCTTTTTCTTCTTTGAACTTGAAATATCAATGATATAAACTTGGAAAATACTCGAGACAATAATTTGGAGATAAACACACTTATTAAGGGTTTACGGATGAAAACAAATATCAGAATATGTAAGCATGGTGCTAAGCGTCAGGTAAATTTTATTTTGAAAACCAAAATGGCAAAAATATTTTTTTTTCATATTTTTTTTGTCATTTTGTGTTTTATAAAACTGACAGGTCTTTGTCTGTTTCATCTGTATTTTAAAAAAAAAATGATGTAAACGAACGACACATATTTTGCATAGTAAACAAGAAATAAAGTTATTAATACCTTTTTCCCCAGTTGACTGTTTGAGGACATGGGAATAAATTTCGCAAATGTTTCGTATGTAATCTTTGCGATGTGTATTAGGTATCAGTGGTTCTTCTTGTTCTTCTTGCTTGTCCTAAAATACCAAAAAAATATTTTGGTGTATGTTAATGTTAATTGCCATACGTAAAGAAAAGGAAAATTATCTCATATGAGAAAGGAAAAAGAATGAACCATCATAACAATGCGATCTGGCCCCTTTTTAAACACGGATTTTTGTCTTTTCAAATCAGAACATTGACATATTTTAGCTAAAATGTATGGTATGAATACAAACACTTCAATTTTTTTTGATGGAGAGACTCTCAATATATTCATAATGTCAATGAAATAAAATTGAATACATCAGTGCCAATTTTCAACTTCGCCATTGCACTATGTAGGTCATTGTATTATTTGACTAAAGAGGTGGAGCGCCAATCAAGCGTGCGAATAGTGTGAATATCGAGTGTTCGACGTGTACTTGATATAGATTTTAAGTGATATCTTATTAAATGACTAAACAATCTTGAAAAACCCCCATCTTTTGTTCGGGCTTGGGACCAACAATAATAAATAATTTTGGCAGGTTTAGGTTTTAAATGTACGAAAGCCCAGAAGGCTCATTCGAGATTCAAGATACGAGATTCGAAATACGAAATTCATGATTCGAGGTACGAGATTCAAGATTCGATATTCGAGATTCGACATTCAATATCTAAACTGACCAATCGAAATACAGGTAACAATACCCGTTTTAAAAGCCAATGGGAGACAATGTAACATCTGAATCAGAATTCAGAATGTAAAGAGTGGCCATATTAATTTTAAGGAAAGAGTATATACGTACATGTAGATACGATGTTGCTAATATGTGATAGAAACTAGAGCAAAGACAGTGCTTTTCTTCTTTGATGTGAGCCTTTAATTCGAACCGTGTATTTACTGTAGACATTAAGGATACACTCAGTCAGCATACGTCTCACGTAAGATTATAAATTAAAGATTCAAACACGTGTTCTGGTAAATTAAAAATAGCTACAGCTGTTGCTGGGTATTATTATGAATTCCGGATAACAAAAAGCTTCTTTTTTATATGCATTATCTGCTTGAAGCCTGGTCCGTAGAAAGCGCCAGAAAGATGGGGGGGGGGGGGGGGGGGGGGGGGGGGGGGGGTTGCACAAGCCCTCATATTTTTGTCCCCTCGCTTTCGCGAAATCATCTTCGCTAGGCAAGGGTTTTCGGTCCGCTCCGCTCCCCATTTATGGGGAGCGGAGTGGACCGAAAACCCTTATGGGGAGCGGAGTGGACCGAAAACCCTTGCCTAGCGAAGATGATTTCGCGAAAGCGAGGGGACATTAAATCTCATTCGTATGTCTGTCTCTCCGTCAGTCTCTCCGTCCGTCACAAAAACTTGAACATTGCCCATAACTTTTGATTTAGTGAAGCTATGACTTTCATATTTCACAAGCTCTTATTTGGGTACCTCCAAATATGACTTTGGATTTTGACCCACTTTTACACCAAAATTCTGAACTTTTACTTTGGCCATGACTTTTGAATGGTAAATACTAGGACCTTCATATTTCACATATGTATTTCTTGTGACAAGGCCTTTCATTGGATACCCATAACCTTGATCTATTGACCTTGGAATTTTCTGTACTTGTGAAAAAACTTTAACTTTGGCGATAACTCCCAAACGGTAGGGGATAGGGCTTTCATACTTCACATATATATGTAATTCTTGTGAGAAGACCCTTCATATCGGATACAAAGAACTTCCACCCTTTAACCTTGGAGTTTGACCTACTTTTAAAAAACAAACCTTGGCCTTAACTTTTAAAGGGCTAAGGCTTTCATGGTTCACATATTTAATCCTTGTAATAGGACCTTTTCATAGGATTTCAAGACTGAACTTGACGTTTGACCTCCTTTATATAAAAAAAATCTTTGGGTAATATATTTAATTTGCATTTCAGAAAAGTTTAATCTTCGCTAGGTTGCCCTTAGGTGTCCTCGGTGTTTCAGAAACACATCTTGTTCCTTATATTGAGAAGATATATGGCTTTCATATTTAACATGTACATTATCTGTGACAAAATATTTCCAAGCATACTTTGATTTGTGACCTTTTGACCCTGACCTTCAGGATTGATTTTTAAATTTCTATATGACATATGATAGGGCGTTCATATTTGAGACAATATGTCATAAACTAGAGGTACTGTGAGCAATGAGCTCACTAAATGATACCTTCTGCCTCCCATATGATTATAATGGCAAAGTCCATGTTTTGCTGTGGCCGGGAAGCCCAGTCGGATCAAAAAGTAAATTAGGAGGTGCACAATGGCAATATGTAGTACAGATTCTGTGAAAGTTTCATTAAATTTCACTCAGTGGAATAAGAGGAGTTGTGGATAAGAGATGGTTACCCCAAAGCGTAAAAGAGGAATAGACGGACGGACATACCGATTACAGTGTACTCTCTCACTTTCAGGCACGTAGCAACAGGGGGTGGGGGTGGGGGGCAAGGGGGGCCTGGCCCCTCCCCCAACTTTTTTTCCCAACCTCAATTTCACCATAGGAAATGTTCATTGGAAGGTTGCTTGCCCCCCCCCCCCCCCCCCACTTTTCTATGGGTAGGAAAATGTATCATAAAAAATTGATGCTGGAAGTTGGCATTGGAAAAAAGTTGGTCACTACGGAGGAACACAATTCTTTGAATTTGCTTGTTGCCTATCAAATTCATTCAATCAAAATATCCTGTACTTTCTTGAATAACATTTTTGATCGGATGAACTCGCAATCCATCCTAAATTGAAATGGAATCGAGGATATCTTGACCGCCTCCTTTTATAAATAAATATATGCTCATTTGGGCACTGAATTAGTAATAAAACATTTCTTATCTATATAACTTTTACTTAGCTGCATTATGAATATTCATGACTTTTTTGGAACACAACGGTACTTTTCATATGGTGAAAAGAAATTGCTAGGTGTTCCGAATAGTTAATGATATTTATAACATTACCATGCTAAATGGGAGAGGGGTGGGATGGGGTAGGGTTAGCCCACCCATCCATCCCTCTTTTTTGCAAAAATATACATTATATAGGCATTGAAAATTGGGGTACCTTTTCCCCCCCCCCCCCTCCCCCCCCCCACTTTCAAATTGCTTTCGATACCCATGTTTAAAAAAATGAAATTCTACAAAATTTGATTTCCATCTAGCTAAAAATAACAGTACATATAAATAGTATGTATGATTATACAACTGAAAAACTGTAATTTCAGGCCATTATGGTGTTGCCGAAATACACCCCGGCACTGACTCCTAACAATATTCCCAAGGAAGAGCTTGTTACAAGATATTTTCAACAAGGGTACACCAATACAGAGATTTCCCAAATGATCAGAACCGTTCATAAAATAAAAATCAGCAAATCTCACTTGAAACGCATATTGAGAAATTTAGGGTTGAAGCGTCGTCCTGGTGATGTTGACCTTTTTCATATTGTTAATGCAATTTTGGACATTACCGAGAACAGTGGACAATGTTTAGGGTACAGAACAATTTGGAAACGTTTAATCACTGTTTACGGTTTCGTAATTCAGCGAGCAAAGGTCATGGAACTGATGCGAATCATAGATCCAGACGGAGTAGAACGACGGAAGCACCGTCGATTACTTAGGCGACAGTATGCTGCACCTGGACCAAATTTTATTTGGCATATTGACGGATATGACAAATTGAAACCTTTTGGATTTGCCATACACGGCGCAATTGATGGTTTCTCCCGAAGAATTTTGTGGTTGGAGGTGGGACCCAGCAACAACAATCCTAAAATTATTTCAAGATATTTTTTAGATACTGTGCAACAATTAGGATGCTGTCCAAATGTATGTAGATGTGACCTCGGCACGGAAAACAAGGAGTTGGAAGAAATACAAGTTCTGTTGCATAGTCTTCAAGACCAGGATTATGGTAACTGCTTTTTATACGGAAAAAGCACTTCTAATCAACGAATCGAGGCCTGGTGGAGCATTTTACGCCGGCAAGCGGCAGATTGGTGGATCACATTCTTTAAAGATTTACGTGACACTAATGTTTTTAATGATGGTGACCACTTGCATATTGAGTGTTTAAGATACTGCTTTATGGATGTTCTTCAGGAAGAACTTCATCATTGTGTAATTCAATGGAATCAACACAGAATGCAAGTTAAAAAAGAATGTAATAGTCCAAAAGGAAAGCCTGATGTATTATTTTTTACTCCAGAATCATACGGTGCTCACAATTTTAAAATCGACTGCCATCCCGAGGACATAATTTACTGTCAAGAACACTACGGGGAAGACCGCCCAATGCATGGCTGTTCAGGAGAATTCTTAGAACTTGCAAACTTGATTTTGCCAAATCACCAAAGACCATCAAATATAAATGAAGCCGCTGATCTTTTTGGTCAGTTCATAACAATATTTAATGGATATACTGCATGAGCTTCATCATCCTCTCAAAACATTTTTGTGTGTAAAATAGCTCTGTATTTCATTCCCAAGTACAATTCAACAATTCCTTTCAAAGTATAACTTTGAAATCCTTTTTAAGAAATACTGACAATTGATAAAAGTGTGTAATCTCCCAATAAAATATAACTCAATATGTATATAATAATTCACAATTTATTGTAATCGAAATAAAGCAGAAACTTAACATGTGGAAATTAAAGCTAAGGCCAAGAAAAAGAATGTGTGGTTCCTCCAAAAAAAAAAAAAAAAAAAAAAAAAAGAATGGTTGGTAGGCAGGGACTATTATTTTACAATAAACCTCAAACTCAATTGTTACATGTTCTTGTTACACAAACACAGAAGTCCCATTAGGCCACAACACACACTTGAGTTCTCAGGCCCAAGAAGAATGTTATAAAAAGATATTCCATAACCCTGCCACCAAAGAGAGAATAAAACTTAAAGAGGCCCGGGCACAGCTGTATTGTTTACAATATTAAATGTCTACTTTCACATTTAAAACAAAAGGCCCATGGGCCACATCGTTCACCTGAGTAGCTTTGCCAATGTTATTCTTTACCAAATTTCCCATTTGTAATACCTATTTATTGTAACCTCATCCTAATCCCAGGGGTCATAATTTGGAGAATGTAATATCTTCACTACCCAAGAATGCTTCCACATAAGTGTAAGATTTTCTGGCTCAGTTGTTCTTGAGAAGAAGGTTTTCCCTCTATATTATAATGTTAAACTTTGACGATTCCCTACTGTGGCCCCGTCCTACCCCAAAGTTTTAGCTTTTTTAACCCAGTGGTTCTCAAGAAGAATCTTAATCTCCCATTGTAAAGGGACTAGGCCCTTCATTTTTTTAACAACTTAAACTCCCTTTCCCCAAAGGATTCTTTGTACTACATTGTAAGTTAAGTACTTAAACTTTTTTTTAAGAATTGGCCCAGTGTTTTCTTGAGAAGAAGTTGAAAATGTGGAAAGTTTACTGACGGACAGACAGACAACAGGTGATCAAAAAAGTTCACTTGAGCTAAAAAAAAACAAGTTTGGTCAATTATTTAAACTTACAAGAAAATTCTCAATTAGAACAACATTCTTTACAACATCATGTCAAACACCATGTTCAAGAGCTATCTCTGTAAAAAGGGAACAAGCTCTGTCTCTGTTAGTTTGATATTTTACCAATTTACTAGTTCATGTAAGCACAAATCACACATTTCACAAGTTTTGTTTCATGTTGTCTTTGGATGTTATATACAATTAATAAAGAAACTGTTCCAGCAAATAAGATGAAAATAAAAGATGAAAATGTTACAAATTTATGAACAATGCAGGCCAGCATTGAACAAACAGCAAAAGGTCATCCGAAGGGAACAGATGATTCAGAAAATCATAATAGTGAAAATAAAAACCTTTTCCACAAAAGACATTCGTGAAACATTTATGCCCCCTACCCCTTTAGACACTGCATTTTTCAAGGGGCATCACTCTGTATAACCATTACCAAAACAGAACTTGACCTTGATTTTCAATTAATCTGTATATAAAATTGTGTAACCTCTGCAAATAAAATGAACGGAAACTGCAAATAAATGGAAGTTTTTTAAAGTACAAGGGGCATAACTCTGTCAAAAATTGTTCGATCATACCCAAATCAGAACTTGACCTACATATTTCGATAAAAATGTATACCAAATTTCATTTCAATTAGTGCAACCTCTGCAAAGACTGTGTTGGACCAACATACAGACAGATTAACGGACAGCAGCAAAGCAATATGCCCTCCCTTCTTCAAAGGGGTGCATACATGTAAATATCAAAGTGATAAAAACCTATCTTCATCTTTTAAAGTACAATAAAAGGATTTGTTATTTACTGGATTTACTGGTACACTGTACCAATACAAGCTTTTTTTTTTACTATAAAAAATATTATAAACATAAAAATATCCAATCAGTATGATATGATTGATCCTTTACCGGTAGAAAATGCAAAATTTGATAAAAAAAAAAAAAAAAACTGGGTAAGACGTTAACTGTTTAAAGATAATTAACAATGCATGACAATGGATAGTCAAGGATTATAATAGTTTTTGTTTTATGCAAGTCTCGTAAAATATTTCTTCATATATTAAACAATAGGCCATGTGCCAAAATTAATGCCCACAATTCACCTTGACATGTTTACCCTGTTTTTTTTTTATTTTTAGAAAAATATAAATTTGCATTTCTTAAGAATACTGTTTGGCCCAATGATTGTCAAGATATTTAAAAGAACCCACCAAATCATCCCCATTTCTTAATCATCTGAACTTGAAAAAAAGGGTGTGGACCTTAACTTGGAAAAAAAACCTTGCTTACATGGGTCTCCTGGTTCTGAAGAGAAGTCCAAGACACACTGACATATACACCCTCTGATCAAACTAAAATGGTTACCACTTAACCCCCTGCCTCTGCACCAAACAAACTCATTGAAACAAACTGATTTTTGTTCTTTTCCTTTTTTCCTGGTTACCTAATGTTTAAAATTTAGCCTGAAAATAATTGTAACATCTCCTCTGCTGTTGGGCGCAAGATCTTTTCATAACTTATACATCTTTTCAAAACACCCATCACTACGTTTGGCACACCGATTGCATCAGAATTTGGAATAGGGAGTATTTTCCCTTTCATTTTTCTTCTAACTGCATCAACTGCATCTAGTTCCGCATCAACTTCCCATGCATCCTGCTCCATAGCAAATTCAATTAAGGTGACACCAAGTGACCAAATGTCGGATTGAGTGCAAGTTTTTTCATTATGAAGTAAACACTCTGGTGCCATATAAGAAGGTGTTCCAAAGGCAGTTCCCATTTGAGTTGTACACATACTGGCAGCTTTAACTGATTTGATTCGGCTAACTCCTAGATCACAAAGCTTGGTTGTATGGCAGACCTTTTTTATCATGATGTTGCTAGGTTTTATGTCTTGGTGAATAACAGCAGGAACCAGCGCATGCAAATATGCCACACCCTGTACACACTGACGAAGAATAAACAATTTGTGCTCAGGTTTAATGTCCATTAGCTGCTTTGTTTCCTGATCAAAAATAGCATCTTCCATATTACACCCATCAATATATTCATGAACAAGATAAACTGTAGCTGGTGCTCTAGCTACAGCAAGAAATAGAACAATGTTTGGATGACGAATCTTTGAACTAATGTGAATTTCTTTTTCCACCATTTCAATCATCGAGTTGCGATTTCTTTTGGTCAATGTAAGTGCTTTTACAGCCACAACCGATCCTGCCCATGTTCCTTTATAGACTGTCCCAAATGCCCCAGACCCTAAAGCTGTAGAATAGTCTATATTCAAATCCTCTACCTTCACCTCTGGAGCAGCAAAACATGAAGTAGGCTTAGGCAGTGATACATTTGTTTCTGCAGAAACAAGTTTGCCTTCATTGGCACATTCCGAGACCTCAATCTTTTGGATAGGTTTTGCACATTCCGAGACCTCAACCTTTGAGATAGGTTTTGCACATTCCGAGACCTCAGTCTTTTGGATAGGTTTTGCACATTCCGAGACCTCAGTCTTTTGGTTAGGTTTTGCACATTCCGAGACTTCAACTATTTGGATAGGTTTTGCACATTCCGAGACTTCAACTATTTGGATAGGTTTTGACATCTGTTTTACATCCATATATGACACTTGGCATGAATACATCCCAGGTTCTGTCACAATATATATACAGCTATCTCCTCTACTTACTGGGATGTTGTCTTTAAACCACTCAAAACTGGCATTGTCTGTGGGGGCAGCTACAATTCCTAGAACAAATTTATCTCCATCATAGCCCCAGATCTCCATTGGCCCATGAAGAATGATGCCTAAATTTCCAGTATTGTTGGATGAAGGGAATTTAATGTCCTTTTCCAATATCCCATTGTGTCTTTCAAATGTGCAATCTAAATAACACTTCAGACCTATTCTGATTCTGCTAATGAAAAATCCATAAAAACAAGGATTGTAGTTGTCATCATCATCCACATATTCAGTAAAAGAAGTAATATTTTGGCACTGTGAAATTGAATGACATGTTATTGAGCTTTTTTCGCTGTCATACTTGGAGGAACTTTCTTGCACATACTGAATATTTATGGTTTGTTTTTCACAGACAATGCCAGAAGAATTAATTGGTACAAGCTGATGCTCACTGGACCCATCTACTTTTCTTCTTTTCTGGTTGTCAATGATGTCAAGATGTGTTGAAGATGAACTTTCCCGATCACTAGATGAAGTCTTGTTGGCTGATGAGGAATTCTTTTCCTTCGTCATCAAGTAAAAAGTGCATCTTGAAAGATGGAGTCCTTGGGCTTTTAAGTACTTTCCGAGGAATTGTTTATCATCTTCCTGTTTGTCATCTCCCTGAATTTCAAAATTCCTTAATTGTTCTCCTGCATAGTCCCCTAAGCATACTTCCATCTGACTAATGTTACCATATTTACACTCCCCTTTAGGAAAAAAAACTTCTTTTGCAAGTTGAATGACATCATCTACTTCAAGCTCAAGCGATGGCAAGGAAACTTCACGGACACCCCCTCCATCTTTAAAAAATACTTGTTTGAAGCTGTCATTTTTGAAGTGGCGCCATCCTACTCGAATTTTTGGATTCCTAGTTCTTGTGTACTTTTCATTGAAGGTTTTTGTTTCAATCTTTCTCTACAAACATAATTAAAATGTACACATGAAAAATCACCATTACAAATAAAAATTTTTAAACAATAAAATTAACTAGAACTGTCCAAACGGGACAAAATACCCCCCGCTGGGTTTTTCAGAAGTAAGTTTTTCCATAATAAAGATATGTATCAAACACGAATTATGAAATTTTTATCCCAGTGACCTTGAACTTCCCCAAATGACCTTGGGTCAAGGTCATGACACACCCTTGGGTCATGGGCAATCTTTGTGTGAAATGAGAACCTACCAAGTTTATCCATAAGAAAGATATGGACCGGACACGAATTATGAAATTTTTCTACCAGTGACCTTGAACTTCCCCAAATGACCTTGGGACAAGGTCATGACACACCCTTAGGTCATGAGTAATCTTAGTGTGGAGTAGTAGATTCTAATGTCCCTTTGTAAGAAAGATATGGACCGGACACGATTGCACAGACAGACGGACGGACGGACAGCTAGACAGACGGACAAGGTGATTCCTATATATCCCCCCAAACTTCGTTTGCAGGGGGTATAATTATGAAAGACATTTATACATATACATTATTTATATACATGTATACATATTTATTTCCTATCTAGCTTGTAACCTGCACTTTGATTGATTACAGAGTCTGGTGTATATTTCCATACATTCAACTTCAGCCAGTGGTGAAAAACAACAGGCTCATGGGCCACATCGCTCACCTGAGCACATGGGCTAGTTAAAAAACACGTATCAGCTCAGTATTAAAAGGTTTACATGTTTAGGGAGGAGGAATTTAAATTTTTTATCACTTGAGAATGTCCCTAAATCAATAAAACATACATGTATAATTTTGCCATACTTGCGAAGAAGTTTCATCTTTCCTGGCACAGTGGTTCTGGAGAAGAAGATTTAAAAAAAAAATGCCAATAATTTTTTATTAATTCATAATTATCTGCCCTTGGAAGAGGGCTTGGCCCTTCATTTGAAAAAAATTGAAGCCCCTTCACCCAAGGATACTTTGTGGAAAGTTTGGTTAAATTTAGCCCAGTTGTTCCTAAGATGAAAATGTGAACAACGACAACGTCGACATACAAAGTTTGAATAGAAGAGCTCACTTGATGCATTGTAGTACGTAGTAAATCTTATCAGTAGGTTGAGACACACCTTGCTTGAACTTATGGTTTATAAAAAATTTATAAATTTGGGAACATAAGAAATAAATTTGTTATCAAGGTCCAATCAAGGGTTCACAAGATTTAGCCTGGGTTGTATAATTTGTATTCTATAAACTGTTCAGCCTGCGACCTCAGCGTGCAATTGCATAGTTCTCATCAATACTTATCAACATATGAAGTTTGATAAAATATCCTGAATAGTTTCTTTGAGACTGAGCTTTAAACTGAGCTAAATGCAAAGTGCCATAGAAGGACAGACAGAACAGAATCAACTAGTATATAGTAACAAGAACTCTGCTTGTTCACCAGTTTCAAAAATACTGACAAGTTGTAATGAACTCAAGAAATGGTATTGGTATAAAAAGCCAATGCACACATTTATGCATTATAATGTTACATTGTTTATTTACCTTTTGTGGTTGTGGATGTGATTTTTGTTCTCTAATTTTTTTCATTATGTCTTTTATTCTTTCATCTCGTGTAGGCTCTCCTTCTTTACCTATTAAACAATAAAATTAGATTTATGCAAATAAATTTTCATTCAAAGTTTTTTGAAACAACTGCTTGACATACAAATGGTAAAAAAAAAACTAGATGTACTGTGAGCATTACTTTTCATTGATTGAAAAATGCACAAAACAAGATATTCATAGAATTAATTTGAAAATAGTTAACTAGTGTAGAATCAACTGATTGATGAGAAAAAAAAAATCATCAGAAAATATATTTAAACATTGTTAAATACATGTATAATAAAATAACCTTCAACTACAAAATATTTTCTTCCTCTTTTGTCCCATCCATCTTCTGGAATTCTAAATACTCCATCCTTATTAGGAATAATAACTTTTTCAAGGGCATCTTCATATGCTAGTGATGTGGCACCGGGAAAAGCCTGAGCTATAGAAAAAAAATCAAATTTAAGCTATCAAGTTCACATATAATATATGAATATTTATAAACAGTATCTACACAACTCCAGTGGCCTTTCACCATGTTCACTTAATCTTAATTAAAGGTTAACTTAATTAATGCACCTCATTAGATACTTTTAAGTATTCCTTTTTCATTTTCCTGAATAATTCTTGAAATTTCAAGTTTCTTCATACATGTTCAGAGTTGCAAATTTAAAAGTTGATTCTGATTAGTTGAGGTAGAATGGAATACCTCCACGTTATGATGTATTTCCATTTGAAGTATTGTTTTGATTTGCATGACTACAAACTGTCGGGTCAAAATTTGTACACACACCATTTAAAATAAACTCTGAAGCTGTTTCAATGCATGTTTTCACAAAATAAGCATTTGATTTAAATAGACGGGAACAAAATCACAAATAAATAATAATACTTATAAATGTACTATGGCCATCAAAATAACAAACCAAACCCTGTTAAAGATAGTTTTTAAATTTGCTTTTGAACACTTTTTAAGCAAGAGCTTTCAAATTTCAATATTGTTCGAGTACCTGTACAGCACATAGTGTATGGTGAAGCGTAGATAAATGTTATTACCTTACATTGTGCTAAATTATGACTTTAATATCAATTATAATGCTAACACGTGCTGGACTTTTTTGTTCTTTAATACTAGAAGTAACTGTTTGGTAAAATATTAGTCAGTTGTTGTATAGTTACAGGCCTTTTAGGTGAACGCAATTGCTCTGAATGAGACAAATTTTTGAAAGCGATTGTGCAATAATTGCTTTTAATATCGTTCAATTTTAAAAACTGAATACTCTAAGATAAGTTCTAATTTTTACCTTTGGGAAAAAAATAATCATTATAATAATTTCAAATCGCACCCAGGTTTTTCAAGCCTTGGAAAATAAAGGATAACTCTTCTGTCCGGATCTTTCAATTCAAAAATCTTTAAATGCATTTTATACTAACTTTCCAATTAATATTTTTTTCAATTTGTTTATTTCACTTTGCTAACATATTGATATAAATTCTAATTTTAGACTTTCATTGAATATTATCCATCTGTTTTAACATGTTTAAAGAAATTAAACTTTTCCTCTCTTTTACACTTAATTTTTGTTGAAAATTAAACTGTACACAGTCCATTTGGTTTTAATCACATTTATTTATGCATTTGGATTTGTGCGACTTTTTTTTTTTACTTAAACAAGCATTTGAATGACTCTGTTTCAAATACATGTAGTAAAGCTAAAAAATTAATCAATGATGAAGTCCTCCCCCTCCTTTTTTAGGAAGAGGGATACAACATAATCATTAGGATCTCCATAATGGTGCAAGTACCCGAGTGATTTACATAAATTGATCTAAAAATATACAGAATGATCCATGTAATGGTCATTTTTTCCTGCATGTCTTCATCACAACTTGTGATAAAACACATACTTATCTAAATAATTTATCCCGATATTAAATAAGCCCTTGAATTACTATTATATCTAGGAATAACCATTAAAATACCACTACATAGAACAAAGATAGTATATATTTTCTTAAAGTCCATAGTTTACATGTACCTGCAATCATCATGTTTCAACAGGTCCAGTCCAAAGACTATTTCTACCTACGTAGCTATTAATAGCTACGTAGGTATTCAAACCTACCCAAAGTAGCTATTTTTACCTCCTTTCTGCTTTACTTCCATTTTGTGGTCAAATGCAGGAACGGCGCAACATGGTGAACACTGATTTTCTTGATACAGACACACTGATGATGGATATGACAAAAATTTTACCAAGAAACGATTACTTTGTATATTTTCAATTTTGCATAGAAACTAATGTTAAATTGCCGATTCAGGAAGTAATCAGTTTTTGGACAAAATTTTGTCGCATTTATCATTAGTGTGACTGTATAAAAAAATATGGTATTTCAACATGTTGCACCATTCAGTCTTTTGGCCACAAAATGTAGACTAGATAATACAAAAAGTAGGTAAAAATAGCTACTTTGGGTAGGTTGAAATACCTACGTAGCTATTATAATAGCTACGTACGTAGAAATAGTCTTTGGACTGGACCTGTTTAAGTCCATTTAATTTACACTTTGTCGATCATATTGCCTTTAATTCCATAACCTTATATCTTAAATGTTATCTGATAGGTTTATCATCTGTTATTTTATCCAAAAAGGTGTACTTTAACATTCCATGGTTGGCTGACCATTTCTTTTATTTATGTACTCACACCATATACATGTACAAGGCCGTGTATCGAGAGTCTCAAGCTCAGCGGACTGCGAGTTCTTGCATCCACTGCTCTCAGCACATTAGCTACGCGTAAGCCCATCTTCCCGTTTCCGATTTCGGTATCAATTTTAAGGGCACATCCAAATAACATATTAATTATTTCTTCCCAAAATTTATCCACTTCACATTAGGCGCCATACTTACTCCAAATATTAGGAATGTCAAGCCCGATCCAAATTCAAGTAATTAGTATGTACAGTAAAATCCTAAATAAGGTTAAAAAAAATATATTTTCTAAATTATTTAATCAAACCCCCTCAAAATTTCATTATCAAGCATATCAATTTTTATTTATACTTTGTTCAATTGGAAGCAGCGGCGTAGCATCGTTTTTTGAAA